>JAQFZW010003982.1:0-11420 GCA_034687055.1 Heteromurus nitidus | reverse complement strand
TTATTAGCTCCAGACGGAAGATGCAAAACTTTGGATGCGAAAGCGGACGGTTATGGAAGGGCAGAAGGATTGGGTACGCTTGTCCTCAAAAGGTTGTCGGATGCAGTGAGAGACGGAGACAGGATTTGGGCGTTGATTCGAGGATCTGCTCTAACTCAAGAAGGCGTCAGCAAAAGTTTGGGCACGCCCACCGTCCACTGTGAATCCTCGGCGATGCGACAAGCCTTGAAAGATGCGAATGTGATGCCAGAGCAGGTTTCTTTTGTTGAAATGCATGGGAGCGGAACTCCGACAGGGGATCCGGTGGAGGTGGCCTCCATTGCGAAAGCGTATTATTCTCCGAGAAGGAAGGAACCTTTGCTAATTGGCTCTGCGAAGGTGAACTTGAGTCATACGGAGTCGTGCTCGGGAATGGTCGGGATTATGAAGGTGGCCCTTCAAATGAAATATGGAATCATTGCTCCGCACAGGAATTTGGAGGAACTGAACCCTGCCATCAATTTAAACTCAATTCCAGCCAAGGTCCCAATGGAAGCTTTGGAATGGAAGAGGACTCCTGAAGGAGGACGGCGAATTGCGGGAGTCAGTTCGTTCGGAATCACTGGAACTGACGCGCATCTGATCATGGAGGAGCCACCTGAAAAGTGTGTCAGATTTGCAACGGAATTCAGACGTCCCTTCAACATTCTCAAGATTTCTGCAAAGTCCAGAGAGGCCTTCGATTCGCTTCTTGAGAAATACCTGCATCATTTGAAAAGTAATTCCAGAAATGAGTCAACTGAAGATATCTGCTACACTGGAAATGTGGGTCGAGGTGACTTTCCATTTCGAGCTTGTGTTGTAGGCAACTCTGGACCACAACTCATTTCCATTCTGGAGAAGAAGGAGGCTGTGGAGGCAATCAAGATACCTGAAAGCCGAGGAAAAATCTGTTTTCTGTTTACTGGACAAGGCTCACAATACCCCGGAATGGCTAAGCAGCTTTACAATACTTCTCCAGTCTTCAGGATTCACTTTGACTATTGTGCCAATCTACTGGAAACTCAATATAAAGTCAACCTCCGAGAGATACTTTTTTGGTCTGAAGAACCGGATGCGAATCTGAACAGATCAATTTACAGTCAAACTGGAATATTCGTCGTTGAGTACGCACTTTTCAAATTGTGGCAGAGTTGGGGCATCAGCCCAGACTTTTGTATGGGACATTCCATGGGGGAATTTGCAGCGTCAGCTTGTGCTGGAATATTGAGCGTTGAAGATGCTCTGAAATTGGTCGCCTCCAGAAGCCTTTTGATCGAGGAGAGGTGTCCCCCTGGAAAAATGCTTGTTATTCAAGCGGATCAATCAAGCGTCAAGGAGATAATGTCCGGTTTTGCTTCGGGGGACGATTCCAAAATTTTGGATTTTGCTGCACTCAACTCTCCACAGCAAACAGTTGTTTCAGGAGATCCAGAAATAATTGTGGAGTTTGCGAATTATTTGAAGAGTGAAGGATTTAGATACGTTGTCCTTCAAGCCAACCACGCCTTCCACTCGAAGCACATGGACAGTATCAAGGGAGAGTACGAGCACGTCGCAGCCTCTGTTCATCCCAGCTCAGAAGCCGAGTGGAAAAGTGGCTACATTTCAGGCTTGACTGGAAAATTGGTAAAGGAAGCTAGAGAAATTGGACCAAATTATTGGCTGAGCCATTCTCGGCAACCTGTTAACTTTGTTGAGGCGAGCAAAACTGCAACACGTCTTGGCTCAACAATATTTCTGGAAATTGGCCCACAACCCATTCTCTCCGCGTTGCAAATGATGAACAACTCAGAGCCAACAATGACGATAACTTGTCTTGCGTCACTCAAGAAAAATGAGGACAACTGGACGACAATGTTGGAGTCGTTGAGAACATTGTACACTTCCGGTTTCAACGTCGACTGGGTTGGCTTTGACAAGCTTTACGCTCGAACAAAAGTCTCCCTTCCCACGTATCCCTTCATCGGGCAGAAATTCTGGCCACAAGATCTCCGCAACTTGGGAGACAAGAAAATTATCCATCCTCTTCTCGGCTCGAGCATTCCGAATGCAACCTCAAAACGAATATTTCAAGTCGGGCTGAACCTGAGCGAACTGGAATATTTGAAAGAGCATCAAATCGGGGAATGTGTGGTCTACCCTGGAGCTTGTTTCCTTGAAACGATGTTGGCCGCTGGAGTTGCGTCCTTCGGCAGCAACGACTTGAGGAAAAATAGAATGTCATTGAAAGTGGAGAATGTGGTGATCGAAGCCCCTCTTCGTCTTGTCGAGGACACTACCTCTGTTGTACAAGTGGTCGTCGGCGAAGCTGGCGAAAATGGCGGAATTCCTCTAACCATCTTTCAAATAATGTTAGAAGAAGGAGATTGTCGTCAACATTCTCGTGGGACGATTTTCCCGTTGCCAAGTGAAGACGAGAGAGAGTTCGCAATGGACCTTGAAAAATTTGAGAAGACCAAACTTTCTGCTGGAAATGATAAACTGGCGGAGGACACTTACCAAAAATTGGATGCTCTCGGACTCCGGTTTGGGGAGACTTTCAGAAGCATAAAGAAATTGTGGGATGTGGATGGAGACGACGCGATCTTGCTGGCTAAAGTGAAACTTCCTCGAGACAACAGGAAAGATTATATAATTCATCCAGTTATCATTGATGCAATGCTCCAAGCGATAATGATGCTAAGTCATGGAGAATCGTTGAAAAAGAAAATCTTTTTGCCTGTCCGAGTAGGCAAGTTTGTGTGGCTCGGTGGAGAAAATGTGGAGATGAATGACGAGGATTTGTACATTCACGTTTTCAATTCTGATTCAGCTGTTCTCGTCACATCGACAGGTTCACCGATCGCAATCATGTCTCAAGTTGACTTGATGGACACGACGGTGTCTTCCGTGACATCCATTTTGGAACAGCAAACTTCAAAGCTTCCGACCCTGTGGGAGGAAGTGTGGAAGGGAGCGAGTGGAACGATGAAGGATCGTCTAAATTTCGACACAATCCCTGACAAGTTTTATTCTGACGAATTTCTTGAGCGGACAAGAAACTTGTGCAATGTGCTGAGGGAAGATAACCTTCGAATTTGGAAGTTGCTCCACCAATTTGTCTACTTGAACATGCTGAAAGGGTTGTATGCCTGTGGTTGGAAAGTAGAAGAGGAGAATGAAATTGATCTTGAAATGTTAATTGAGTCGTTGGGAATTTTAGAAAAACATAAACGAATTGTTGGCTTCTTCTTGACAGTATTTGAGGAGGAAGGCTTTCTGGAGAAAGTGGGCGAATCGAAGTGGAAAGTGAGGAGAAAGTTGCCTTCAAGCGAACAAGTCGGAGAAGTGCTGTCGTCTTCAGTTTTTAGCGAGGAACTTGTTCAGACGTTTGAGTCGACAAAGTTGCTGGAAGTAGTTGGGGATAATTTGGGAGGGATCTTGAGAGGAGACAAGGACCCACTTTCCATCCTTTTCCCAGACAGTTTCCAAAACTATCCCAGCGTCCACCAACTTTACGAGGAATACGCGAGTCTTGTTCAAGGAGCCGAGTTGGTCGCTCAAGTTGTGGAGGAGAGGGTGAATTTTTGGAAAGAGCAGATGTCCGGACAGAATTTTGTTTTGAGGATCATCGAGTTTGGCTCAGGCACCGGATGCTACACTCAAATTTGGATAGATGCTCTGGAGAAGTTGGGATTGGAATATGAATTCTACTACACCGACATATCGCCAGCATTCTTTCCAGCGGCAGAAATTAAGTTTGAAAAGTACAGGGGTAAAATGAGATTTAAAAGATTTAACCTGGAAGAGGATCCTCTCAGCCAGGGATTTCTTCCCGAATATTTCGATTATGCCGTGGCCAGCGAAACAATTCACGCGACCAGGAATATTCGAGAAAGTTTGGGAAATGTGCTGAAAATTCTGAGGACTGGAGCAAGTTTTGACATTTTCGAGCAGACCAAAGTGAACAGGGTGTTGTCGTATTTGTTCGGATGTCTCGATGGATTCTGGAGGTTCGAAGATTTTGATTTGAGGCAGAGTCACTGCACCATGTCTGCGGACGAGTGGAAAAGGGCATTCCAGGAAGCAGGCTATTCATTTACACAAGTCTTTCACTGCTGCAACGACTCTCATGGATTGATTTGTGCGCAGAAGAAACAAGAAATGCAAATTCTTGAAGATCCAATCAGAAAGGAGGAAAATATTTGGATTATTTTCAAACCAAAAGGGGACCCTTCTTCTTTGGTTGAGAATTTGATAAAGAAATTGAGGACTGCTTGCCATCGTCGAGTTATCGTCGTGGAGCCTGGGATGAATTACTCCGAGAACTGGAATGATGGCTACACAATTAGGGACAATTCAAAGGAAGACTTTGAGCGAATTCTGGATAAAATCTTGCCCAACCCTTCATTCATCCCTGAGGGAATTGTCTACGCCTGGGCTTTGGAGCCAAGCAGCGCCCACTCGACTTCACAATTGCTCCTCCAACCTTACCTCAATCTCATTCAATCCCTCTCAAAATTCAACACAACTCAGCGACTAGTTGTGCTCACCTCCGGAGTGTGCCCTCTCCGCGAGCAAAGTTTGAGCGGATGCTTCCAAAGCTCTCTCTGGGGCGTCACCAAGTCGCTGCTGAATGAAGATTTTGAAGCAAACTGTCGATGCATTGATGTGAGTGAAGCCACCTTTACTGAACTCTTCCACGAAGTCTGGAACACTGCCAAAAGAGACAATCAAGTTTTCCTTTCCAGCGACAATCTCCGCTTCACACCAAAACTTCAAACAATAACTTCACACAACAATTCACTCAGTCTTCCAAGGAGAACTGATCGATTTCATTGCATCCTCCCTGAATCTCGACAAATTGCCGACTTGGCTTTTGCTCCGCTCAATAATTTCACTCTTCTCAGCTGCCAAGTGGAAGTTGAGGTGCGTGCAGTTGGACTCAACTTTCGGGATATATTCGCCGTTTTAAAACCGTCCGAGTATTTCCAATCCGTCAACACGATTGGATTTGACGTCGCCGGGGTGGTGAAGCGGGTTGGCAGTAGCTCAGGAAAAAAGTGGCGAGCGGGCGACCGAGTATTTTGGATGGCGGGAGATTCCTCTGCCAGCTTGGCCTTCCCAAGTCACCTTGTCGCAGATGAGCTGGATTTGGCACGGATTCCAGAGGGGGTCTCCTTTGCCGAAGCAGCTACTCTTCCATCCTGCTTCATCACGGCGTACGTGAGCCTTGTGGAGGTTGCAAATGTGAAACCAAGTGACACCCTTTTGATCCACACCGGCTCAGGTGGGGTCGGCCTTGCCTGCATTGAAGTATGCAAGTATTTGGGGGTGCCTCTTCAAAATATTATCTGCACTGTAGGCTCTTCCAGGAAGAGGACCTTTCTCCAGCAATCTTATGGCATTGTGCACGTATTCAACTCAAGAAATATCGATTACTCCTCAAACATCCTGGAGCTGACTGGCGGAAATGGGGTGAACGTCGTCGTGAACACTTTGACCAGCAAAGGTTTCAAGGAGGCGACGCTCCAGTGTGTCGCCAAGAGAGGGCGCTTTATCGAGCTGAGCAAGCTGAACGTTTGGAGTGACGAGGTTGTTTTGGAAATGCGGCCTGACGTCAAGTACAAGATTGTGGATGTCTCTTCGGCTATTGGAATGGAGGATTGCAGTAGACTCCTCGAAATTTTGGTGCAGCTCCTGAGTAACAATTCGATTAGTCCTCTTCCGTACTCGAGATTCGATGGAGTGGACCTTCGCCAAGGTTTGGAGTTCTTGCAGAAGGCGAAGCAGATTGGAAAAGTTGTTTGCGTGATGCCCCAACACAAATCAGTTGAAGGAAGGAAGGCTTCTCTCAACTCTCCAATGTTTCATGAGAACGGCACATATCTGATCACAGGAGGTTTGGGAGGGATCGGCTTTGAGGTGGCCAAGTGGATGCTGAGGCAAGGTGCGAGGCACTTGCTCTTGATTGGAAGAACCTCTCCAAAAGAAGGTGTCCAGAGGGAAATTGGAAAGTTGAGCGAAGAAGGCGAAGCTCACATTGTGACGGTGAGGGTGGACGTTTCCAACTACGCCCAGTTGAGAAGTCTGCTGGAGAATTTGAGCAGCTTGGAACTTCCTCCTCTGAAAGGAGTAATGCACTCCGCTGGAGCGCTGGCGGATGGACTAATTCCGACTTTTGAGTGGGAAAGGTTCTCAATCCCGTTCCAGGCGAAGGTTGACGGCACCCTCAACTTACACAAGCTTACCAAGAACATCAAACTCGAGCATTTTGTCTTGTTTTCTTCAGTGGTAGCCCTGCTTGGAACTCCAGGTCAGAGTAACCACGCCGCTGGAAATTGCTTCGAAGATAGCTTTGCTCACTTGAGGCATTCCCTTGGCTTGCCAGTGACAACAGTCAATTGGGGTGCTTGGGCGGAAATTGGCGCCGCAGCTCAGCTTGTTTTCCCTGGACTTAAGGGGATGTCGACTGAGCAGGGCTTGGCTGCTCTGGAGTTTGCGTTGAAATCGCAGCGAACGCAAATATGCGCGTTGAATATTTCCTCGTTCGAGAAGTTGATGAAATGGTTGCCAAGCGCAGAGCACTATTTGGATAAAGAGGGAAGGCGAAGCAGGGAAGAGCATAATTCATCTGCTCCAGCAACTTCAGTTGCCGAATCTTCCGCATTTTGGAACAAGTACAATGGAATTGAGAAGAAGGAGGAGAAGCTGAAGGTTATCACCGGAAGCGTACAATGGATTCTGAGGAAAATCCTGAAGCTGAGCGAAAGAGACGTTATTGGGGAGGAAGTTGGATTTGCTGAGTTGGGCCTGGACTCGCTCATGTTCCTCGAGCTGAACAATGAGTTACGGCGTCTCGTTGGGAGCAAGATCGTTTTGAATGTGAGAGCGATTCGAGATGCGGACTGTATCCGAATGCTGACAACAACAATGTTCAATCTTTTGGAAGGAGATGAGGCTGCCCTTGATGCTCTCCGTCCTCCAACCTATGAGCAAGTTGCTACACTGATGAGGGAGGACTGCCTCCTTCCTCAACACATTCGTGCCAAATCGCAGCAAATATTGGCACGAGGAATTGGGAACGTGAAGCATGTTTTACTCACCGGCGGGACCGGGACTTTAGGCCCCTATGTTTTGAGAGAATTATGCAAATTAACTCAAATCGAATCCGTTTACTGCGTTGTCCGCCGACGAAAAACGGAAACGGTTGCAAATCGGTTGAAGAAATGGCTCGAGGGGAATAAGAGCCTCATTCTGGACTCAGTTGCAATAATGTCGAAGGTGATTGCAGTTGAAGGGGATGTCACCCTCGCTCACTTGGGAATGGAGGAGTCTGATTGGTCTGAATTGAGTGAAAAGGTTGACGCTGTTTTCCACTGCGCAGCGCACGTCGACCACGTCGAGTACTATCGTCCCAAGGCTCGTGCTCGCGCTGTGAATATCCAAGGAACAATAAATATTCTGGAATTCGCAGGCTCTGGAGACAAGCTGAAACATGTTTACTACGCCTCAACTTTAATGGCGTGTGGGAGTCGACGATCCCCAAGGGGAACATTAATTGAGGAATGGCCTCAGGAAAGGGACTTTGACAACGTCACGATATTTGCTTATCCCGTGTCGAAATTCTGCGCTGAAATGTTGGTGAAGGAGGCTTGTGTTGAACGAGGAATTCCCTGTAAATCCTTCAGATTTCCGCTGGTCACTGGAGACTCGAGCACGGGACAGTTCGCCATTGACCAGAATCATTTCATGCTCAGGTACTTTTACATGATGAAGACGGGAGTTATGCCGTCCCTTCCCTTTCCAGTTGCTCTGCTCCCCGTTGACATCTGTGCGCGAGTGAGTGTCCAGCTCTTTTTCAATTCTGAAGCGCCTCCAGACGTGTACAACGTGATGCACCCACTCCCAAATTGCGATGAAGAGTTTATCGCCCTGGCGAAGAAGTTCGGGAAGCAGATAAGAATGGTAGATTTTGGCCAGTTTACACAGCGCTTGCGGGAGGAAACGGATGACAAGACGCAAATCACGCTGTTTAGGGAGTTGTACAATGATGACGATGTCTACATGACGCATTACAACGCTCTTTTGGAAGGATGGCTGGATAAAAAGGAGGATTTCTGGAGAAGTAAGAAAGTGGAGAAATTCCTCCCCGATTTCCTACCGAGTTTGGAGTCTACGCTGGAATATTTGGAGAAGGATTTGAAGTTTGCAAAGAAGGAAGGCTTCTTTGATAGATTGGGATTATAAAGCAAATTGGTGCATTGTAAAATTGAAAATTTGCTTCGGTTGGGATTGAAAATAAATTATCAAATTGAATGGTGACGAGTTAGATGAATGTGTGAAAGAAAGGATCATTTTACATGTCAAAACTCTGATAAAAAAGTTGTTTGATCAAATTTTAACTTGTGCACGCGAAGAAAAGACAATTACCTCTGCCGGGCATTGAAACCTGAAGGCAGTTGCTTATTTTGTAATTTTGCCTTCGAGCTTTAGCTGTTTTAGGTGAAGTCGTCCACGGATTCACGAACGATACGTTTTCAATTACAAGTTTAATCTTGGGTATGCTCGATGTATCATTTATCACATCTTCAAGAGTGCTTATCTGCCAATTTTCAGCATATATATCAAATTCATAACTACAACTCTGACCTTTTACATGGGATAACGTAGGAGTAGGTAACATTACATGCACTAATCTTGCACATATTTTATGACAATCCTCAAATGAACCTTGCGGTCCTCGAAGTTCGGGCTGCGATTGTGTAGTTTTTTTGTGAGGCAGATAAGGATTATGCTGAAACTTTTCATGAGTTTGTAATTTAGATTTGCAAACTGAACACTTACATGTTGTCATGAGCTCAGGGTTGCCTTTGGCGCATATAGCAGTCGCGACAATTGGCTTCTTCCGAATTTGGAGCAAAAGTGAGCCAGCAGAACCGTCGGCAGATCAGTAATTGAGTGAACTCGAATTGCATGAATATCCCTTCGAGCGTCAATGACGTAATTGGTTGGGTGCAAGTGATTCATGAGCACTCATACATCTTCGGGAGGGTGACGTTCACACCAACAAATTGAGTCCCACTGGCGGTCGAGATATTAATTTGTTTTGAAAATTAAGTGATCTTCATACTTCTCAGCCTTTCTAATATATTCCAAGTCAAGGATAAGGATTTATTGTACTTTGTAAAGTATTGTTAGTTATTCTTATTCGTCACTCGAAAATGGACAAAATATGTGTATACAAAAGGCCATTGGCTAAAGTCCTCCACGCACAATAAATTTGAACTTGTCATGCATTCATTTGTCGTTTCCTGCGCCCACCTCATCTCCCCTCTCCACTTCTTCATCTCCGCTCTCCTCCTCTTCATCTTTCGTCACTGAAGTCTACTTGTTGGACCTCCACCACACATAACTCTTTCAATCACCTGACTTTTCATCATCACTTCCAACGTCTTTCCCTATTCCGTACTCAAGCCATAACTTATTTGCTCTCGCTCTGACTTTATCATCCACTTTCTGGTTTAGCTTCCACCTGCGCCTCCTCAGGCCAAGAGTTGGACACTTTTTAAATATTTCCATATAGGATTCGTTGCTCGTCTGCAAAGTAGACAAAGTGAAATGTAAACACATGTTCAATTTTGAAACCTCAAAATATTATAACAAACTTATAAATAAATGACAAACAATTACCTTTTGACTCAACTCCACCTCCAAGAAATAAAGATGGGGCAAGTGTAGGAAGCCATCAGTTATTGAGTTCTCTGTGAGATGCACGCGAGGTCCTTTAAATTTTCTCAACATTTTCAGGTCCGTCACGTTTGGGAGGCGAGGGGCTCCCACTTTCCCCTTAATTCCAGTTATTCCAAAATCATTGATTTCGTCCGAATCGAGAACATCAAGTTCCTTTAGTTCTCGCCAATTTTCGCATAAAATCCGAAACATTTTATTCGACAGCTTTCCTACGAACTTCGTCACGTTCGGCATCCACTTCACCAACAACCTCATTTCCGACTCGGACGGCTCTGAAATGTGAGTGTGGTGCATGCGACGTGCCAACTTCACTGATACTCGAAGCTCAGTTAGATTTTCCAGTCGAACACTCTCCAACCTTGACAGGTCCGTACGAGCCATCATCTTGTTCATGCGCACGCGACACATCTCCATGGTTTTCAGGTTTGGAAGGTATTCGAGAAAATTGAAGTTGGGGAAAGCGTCAGATGTACATTTTAGGTTCGTCAAGTTCGTCAAGTAATTCTCGGGCGAGGGCATTGCACAGCGGTATTCACCATATACATCCAGGTCTTTTAAGGTGCTCCTATGCAACTCAAAAGCTTTGGAAAATAAATTCGATTGGATGGTGTGTTTCGATACGATAATTTTCAATTTTTGGATGTTTAGCTCAGGAACCTCAATTAATCGGTGGAGTACCCCTGTGATTCTTTGTCTGCTGATGCCGTGATAAACATGTAATTAATTAAACACACAAATCCTTAATCAGTAATCCCTTCAGTTAAACTGAATCAGTTTAAGCACAACAACATTCAAATAGCTCAAATTAAAGTCATAAATTACTCATTCTGGTTTTCATTAACCCCATTGATTTTCATCCCAAGTTTTCGGCCTTTGCCCTTTACACGGCTCAAATTTAGCTGCTCAAGGGCACTCACAAAATTAGTGCGATCCAAATCATTCTCGTCCAGGTTGCCACAATCCAGTTCCTGTTTTTATCAGTGGCAAACATAAACATTAAGTAAAGCTCTTAGTTTTCCATGATTTCGTGTTGAACAGTTGAGCACCTACTTACCTCCAGATTAGGAAAGAGCCGAAACAGATATCGCCAAGGAATGGGAAGCTCAATGGCTCTAAACAATCTCGATCTCAAACTGTCAACGTCCAAGGAAATCTCAAGCGACATGAGATTGACTTGTGGGCGAACCTCCTCCGTCCATTCAACTGAACCCATCGTAAATCTTCGTAGGAGATCGGTTAGCTTCAACTTCCTCAGATTTGGAGTGTCTTGAGTAATGATTTTCACCAAGTTTGTGCCCATAGGGTCGAATTTATCCAAGTGGAGGGAGTGCATCCAGTGACCACATAGTTCCCAGAAACGAGTACAGTTCGAGTTGAGATCCTCCTCCCCTTTCACTAGTTTCCACTCCCACTGTTGAAGCTTGAAAGTTCGAAAAGGGTTGTTGGCAAGCTCCTCTTGCTCAAAGATAAGGACAACTTTCGTCCAGGTGAGCAAGCGACCCGTGTTTTCGCTTACATAGCGCCCAAGACCAACAGCGCCGGTATAACCATCGTTACCATCCGTCCTGGGATACATGATGGGGACGATCTTCTCGTTCCTCCAAGGGGGATTGCAAATGTCACGCCACAGTTTGCAGACAAGGCGGAATCGACGCAAGTCACGCAAT
>JAQFZW010003981.1:0-11422 GCA_034687055.1 Heteromurus nitidus | reverse complement strand
GGTGGAGTATCCACGATGGTGAACTCTACAATCTTGTAGCCACCTTCCACAATGAGTTCTTTAAGTGAGCCGAGGATAATAGGCGGATTTCGGACAATTATCACACTCAGAAGAGCATTTTCATAAATGACGCATATGTACATTGCCCCAAAGATTATGCTAATTAGAAATCGCCTATTTTTCGCCAAGGAACTCCGAGAGAGTGTCTGCCTTGTTAGCAACGTGACCATTTCAAACATGAGAGTCTTGTCAGGGGACCCTTTTTGAATAATTATACCAGAAAACAGTGCAACAATTAGGAGACACATCCATGTGTAAATATCTAATGGATTAGTCCAAACGCTAACATTCTCTCTTCCGAACATTCCTTTTGATTTCTCTAAGGCGGTTACGCAGTACATCGGGTTCATTTTGGTGAACATGGAAAAATGGAGTCGACTTTGTTTGACTAAAGGCTGGAATGGGAACGTATTGTGACGAATGAAGGAGAAGCGGGTGTGTAGAAATTCCCTTCCATCTTGAACATTCGCCATTTCAACTTCGCTTCTATTAGCAACACTGTAGATCTCGATGGAAATGTTGTGAGACTGAGCGAGCACGATTGTTGACATTAGCTCCATTCCGCAGTAAACTGTGTTGTTGGATTTGAAGAGGAACTTCGGGCAAGCGAATGCTCGGTCAATAACATCGAACATGCCAAAATAATTAATGTAACGGTTGAAAACGATGGCTTGAACAGTCCTTCTATTGGCATTTTGGAAATGAGACTTGTGGAATTTCAAGGGATCATTCACAATTTCCTGGATTACGTTTTTAGCGTCACGTTTCTTTTCGTTACAATATTTGTTGCAGATAATTTCGGCTTCGTTGAACTTCAAATTTACCACAAGCTTAATGAGGGGATAACTTTGGGCTACAAAGGGAAGTGAGATGGGACTGGTGACGAATTCAGAATACTTATCAAAATAATCCTGAACTAATATAAATACTGCCTTGTTTAGGGAAAGGGAAAATCTATGGAAAGTGTTGAAAGCATTTTTAATGTGAAGAGAATTGGTTGTTGTGAACATTAGGGTAAAGTGGTGGCTGAAATGAATGTCTCCTTTCGGAATAATTTCAGTGTTGTAAGAACTATTAAGGAAGATGTATTGGAAATGTGAGAAATGGATTTCAGCAAGAAAACAACGTGTCACCTCAAAGTCAATTGAGTGGAATGCCAAAGTATACGTTCTGAAGGACGAGTTGGATCTGGGCTGAGAATAATCATGGTTGAAATTCTTAGAGCTATTATTAAGATTTTTATCGACATCTACACAATTAAAAGATGATACTGGGTAAAATAGTATAGCAATCTTGAAAGTTGATACGAACATTCTCCAAAATTTTAACATTGCTGAAAAAAATAAGGGTGAAATTAATTTATTAATTAGAAACTGAATCACTCAACTCGAGGCGACGTATTTTTTTTGTAAAGCTCCGCTAAACATGGAAAAATTAGTCAGAAAATACAGAAATTTTTAAACTGTAACAGTTTTAAGGCAAACATGGACTTGATGTTCAATATAGCTAAAACAGATATTCCATAATGGGTCAGGTATTCTTATTTTGAATACAAAAATATGTCCATGGAGTGTGAAGAGTGACAACGTTGGACAAGCTGAATTGTAATTGTAGTGCTAAGTGGAAATACAAGTACAAACATCATATTTATAGATTGTTTACTCAATCCAAATTCCAGAAAACAATAAAACAGTCCAACATTGTGAAACTTTACAATTTCCTTTGTTCAAATATGCTATTTTTCAATTATTACATTCTTGGGGAAAAGTAATAAACTTATGTGAATGTCTTAAGGATCAATAATGCAAACAAAACATTTTATTTGAAAATCATAACAATTGGAGACGACAAAATATACCGTAATGACAGTATGTTATTGTGATCGTTGAATAGGTAGCATTGTCTTTCAGGAGTGATTGGATGAAGGTATAAACTACAATGCATAAATAGACTTGTAATATTTTATCATTTTAAGAATAATGTTTATAATTTAAAACATTAGCGCTCAAACCATTCCTCCAAACATTCAAAGACGAACACAATTACCGTTACGAATTGAAGTGTTCCCGCTGCGGTAAACACAATCCCTAATTTTTCAAAATTTATAAAATCACTGTTGTGAGTGTAACTTTCCTCAGCTTATCAGCATCGTCATTTAAATCAAAACGTTCCGCAATCGCATCAGCATGCACCGACATTGATTCCCACTGATCCTGCAAACCTGATCGGGCGAGTTTATCTAAAGTTCTCTTCAACCTTTAGCCATTATTCGTGTAAATTTCCCAATATATTGCTCTCTGGTTGAGTGCATAATTTATCAGGTAGCACTGGACATCTTTCTTACTGCCCTCCTGCTTTTTTAAAATCTCAACATCATCAACAATCATTGCAAATCTGGAACTATTCGACTGGTTTTCCAGAACTCCAGAATTTTTAGGGGGATGCCATACATGTCGTTGGCTGCAAACTGCGAGTAAGTCAAACGTGGTTCATCCCTGAAATCGAATGTCCAAGCCAAGCCTGGATACGGGAATGCGCCTATAAAACATACATTAACAAATGACAAATGAGTAACCTGCTGTCGTATGACTTCTTAATGACTTTCGTTATAATGTAATCTGATAACAAGAGTTAACGAATTGAAAAACACAGATAAACAATTATCGCATTTTGTGAGTAATTTGGATGAATGCATTGCGTTGTGTTATGATGAAATGATGTGAATTTATGATAGACGATCGACGAAGCTTATACAATTCGAAAATAATGAATGATTAATTTTAATGTCAACAAGAAACCCATGTAGAAACACTTGCGAGGCAACCGGCCCCAATGTTAAGTTTTATATTGGTCAGGACTCCTCTCCATGTATCTAGCCAATTCTGAAATATTGTTTTTGCAATGGGCAACGGTTCTGGAGAAAACGCAAAGAACTGGAATTCCAGAATCGAAATCTGAGTTGGTAAATACAAAAATACATGGGAAAATGAAAGGTTCGACAGGTAACTGTATTACCACATTTTTAAAATCTCGTCACAATATAAATCCTTTGCCAGCGAATTACGAGTCAAAAAAGGTCGCCGTATGCAAATGAGCTGACGATATCTAGTCAGAACCTTTTCAATCTTTCATATTGAGGATGTATGCCAAGCACATTTATTGTTCATTGTGTTTTGAAATTTATCTTTGCCTCATTTGCATGCGGCGACCTTTTTTGACTCGTAATTCAATGCCAAAGGATTTATATTGTGACGAGGTTTTAAAAATGTGGTAATACCTGTCGAACCTTTCATTTTCCCATGTATTTTTGTATTTACCAACCCAGATTTCGATTCTGGAATTCCAGTTTTTTTGCGTTTTCTCCAGAACCGTTGCCCATTGCAAAAACAATATTTCAGAATTGGCTAGATACATGGAGAGGAGTCAGTGGGCGAAATCCTGACCAATATAAAACTTAACATCGGGGCCGGTTGCCTCGTTAGCTTCCATTTTTTGTTAAACAATGTGACAATGCGATAAAAGTACATTGTGAATACATGCAAATGCACATTTGAGAAATAGATAATGGTATGGCATATAATTTTAAAGTGGAGCATAAAGTTGTATAAGGAAGGATTTCAAGCATGCGTTGCTTGATATTCTGCGTATGATGTCTTCACCAAGTGGAAAAGAATCAACCGGACCAGAGGACAACATCAAGTGCCTAAATAAAGAGTACAACACTTATTTAAAGCGTGTATTTCATATCATGGCTCATATAACATTTACAGCTAGTTACCTGATAACAAATCAACTGTGAGTCGTGCCAATCTGCCCAGTTCCAATTTCTCCTTCGCGAGAACTATTGGGGTTAGTCCAAGCTGATCAACCATATTTACGTCAGGATTGGCTTTCATCAGAATTTCCACAACATCATGCACGCTGTCGTTAAACTCTTCCTCGCCACGCTGCCAAATGTGCTCTCCTCTTACGGCACAGTGAAGTGGAGTCTCCCCCAAATTATTGATGGCATTTATGTCACACCCTTTTTCGATGAAAAATTCGAGAGCTTCGACGGAACCCCACGTGGCAGCAAAGTGAAGAACAGTGTCTCCGCGCTTATTAGTTGCCTGCTTCCACTCAGCTCCATTGCTGATCAGAAGTTGTAGCCGAGCTGTCCCTTGTGCTTGAATTGCGTAGTATAACACACTGTCCCCATCGTTGTCCATTTCGTTGATTTTGCTGAAACAAAGAAGTTGTGACAACAATTCCTCGTCGAGGTCCAAAAAATATGCTGCAAAGTGGAGCACACTGACCCCATTCCCATCCTTTTCTTTCAACAGTTCCTCGAGACCTCTTTCTAAGATCAGAGAGAGGAGTACCTTGAAGTTTTTATGATTTCCCGATACAGCTGCCAGGTGCACCATATTTTTCCCCAATTTGTCCTTCTCAAATACGTTCGCTCCGTAATTTAGTAGTAAGTCAAACACTTGTTGCCAGTTCTTCGGTTTGTGAGAAGTCATAACCAAATCATGAAGAGAGCTCTGCCCAAGGTTATTCTTGGAGCTGACATCAGCGCCTTTCTCTAACAAAAATTTAAAAATGTCGAACTCTAGCCCGAATCTGTAGCATAAACTCTCTCCCATTACGTAGGACAACACGCTGTTTCCATGAATATCAGTATCGTTAATGTCATTATATTTCAGTAGCAGATCAAGAGTCTCGATGCTTCTTTCTCTCGAGGCTACGGCCAGATGGAGAACCGTGCGTTTGTTCTTGTCCCTCTTCCGAATCAGTTGCTCTTCTGATTTTTCAATGACATAATCCAGCAACTTCCGAAAGTCTTTGTCTGACTGATACGATACCGCCAAGTGGAGAATATTCCGCCCAGCGTTGTCTTTCGCGTACAGATTCGCGCCTTTTTCAACTAACAAAATCATGCAACCTAACCAGGATTTGCAAATCGGTAGATTTGTGAACTGTGCGGCGTAATGAATTGGCATATAGCCGTATTTATTCCTCGCGTTCACGTCCCACCCTTTCTCGATTAAAAATTGGATGGCATTCGAGTCCAGCAATATTGCAGCTTCATGAAGGAGGCCTAGATAGTTGCTAATGTTGCAATTGCGAGCTGATAGGCCATCCTTGTTTTCTGCATTAATATCCGCCCCTTCTGAAATGAGAACGAGAGCAATTCCATCTTGCCGTTCAGATTCAAGGGCGATGTGAAGCGGAGTATCTGAATTGATATTTGTAGAATTGACGTCACACTTCGTGACAAACAATTTGACAGCTTCGATGTGACCATACTCGGCGGCGAGATGGAGAATGCCGGACTGTTGTTTGTTGGTCATTGCCCAGTCAGACCCCATCTCGACTAGTTTTGTTAGAAATTCTGTTTTCCGACCTGACTTCACCGCGTGCATCAAAGGAGACATTCCGTTTTCGTCGACGACATTGAAGTCTGCCCCAAGGTCTCTGAAGAGTTCCAAGGTCTCGGGTGTTGGTGTAAATTTGCTATTCATTCGCCGTGAAATCTCAAGAAGTAAGGTGCTGCCCTGTAGTCTGAATTGATGTCCGCTGTCGGATTTACTGAAATACTCCAGGCACTTTTGGAGTTGTTCTGAATCTTGAGATTGAGTTGCACCATAAAACAGGACGCTCCTCCCCTCGTCGTCGACAGCTGTTGGCTCAGCCACGTTGTTCATAAGCCAGATTCTCAGATCCACGTGAACGTTTTCAAGAAGAAGAGGAATTCTGCCGTTCGTGTCTTCCGAGTTTATTAGAGCAACATTTCTCGCTTTCACCAATTCAAGCATTTTCATCTTACCATCGACAGTGGATTTATATTGTGGCATTGGGCTGATGCTGGTCACTATTTGGTGTACAATTTGATCTAAATCCTTATTGTCGACTTTCTTGAGCAGCTGTTCGAATATTCTGGGATCTTCATTTCGAACTGACGCTCGAAGCATTGACAGATGGTCGCGTTCAACGACATTTGAATTTTCTCCTCGTTCGAGGTAATCAAGACAAGCTTGAAATGTTGGGAAGTCGCCAAACTCCGAAGCGAATAAAAGATAGTCAAGGATTGGAGGGTGGCTATTTTCGTCTGCTTTCCTGCATTTAAGTAAGCTCATGACAACGGAATTGTTATTTCTTTGTATCGCCCGATGAAGAGGTGTCAGATTATTATTGTCAAGTGTTGTGAGGTCAGCTCCATGCTTGACCAATGTCTTGGCAGTTTTAGCTTCGACAACAAGGTGAAGTGGAGTCTCCCCACGTTTGTTCTTTAAATTAGTATCATCAACTGTTTTCGAAATCACGTCGTCGAAGAAACGTTGGCTGCTGGTTGAAACTGCGTGGTGCAAAAGCGTATTCCCTCCTTCGTCTCTTGCCTCCAACGCCGACGGCCATTTGCTGATTATTCTTCGAGCGAGAGGCTCCCACTCTTTTGAAACATTTTTCTGCTTCATCTGATTCGTTATGTAAACGAGTGCTTCAAATGCAAAATGAGCGGAGCAAACAGCTCCGTGTCTTTCCAGCAACGAAATTAGCTGAAGTGGATCTTTAGCCTTGCGATTTGTCAGGATTTCCTGGAGAAGGGTTTCTCCCCATTTGTCTTTTGCATTCAAGTTCATTCTAATCTCCGAAAAGAACTCGAGCTTCTCAAGTTCATCCCAGTGGACAATATTGATCATACTTTGGCGCAAATTTGTATTTTCATCTGCCATCTTCTCACCAAAATATTTGAATGCTGTAATATTCTCACCCCCCAGAGCAACATGAAGAATTGTCCAGTCATTTGGTTCCCTTGGCCTCCAGTCGGCTCCATGAAAAATCAGTTGATCGAGGGTGGCAATGCTTCGGTGTCTCTTAACAGCTGTTTCAAGAACAGAATCCTGCTCGTAGTCGCGAGAGTTAAAGTCTGCGCCGAGTTGTTTGAATAGTTGGAGTGTGCGTGGATCAGGGTCTCCACAACGAACGAGAAAGTGGAGTGGCGTGAATCCCCCATGCTCCCTCTGTCAGTTGCAACAACTTTGAAATCGAATTTGTTGGAATGTGGGTAACAAGTTCGTGATAGTGTTCTGCTTCGAGTGTAAGTACGTTCACGTGGAGGATTGACATTTGTTTGTAATATGAATCCATAACGTCAACGCCAAGACGAATAAGTTGGCAGAGGAGCTTCAGGTGAACACTCTCGTTTAAAAGTGGATTCTTGTAGCGGAGATCACCCAAACATTCATTATTAAAGTGAAGGAGGAGGTTGAGAGTGTCACATTTTTCTCGAATGAGTTGATCGCTATCTCTGCGAGATAGAATTGCGCATTCAAGAACAAGGTCGGAAATTAGTGTTCGGTTGTTCTCTAAAATTTCGCGAAAGCCTTGGCGATTGATGAATTGCTCGACAACCGAAAACGCCCTCTCCCCGACAACGATGTCGAGGAGTGTCTTAGCATTTGGCAATAAAATATCTCGAACACGCAATCCACTTGCTTTTTAATACTTTTCGCAAACTCTTGAAATTAGGTCAATTCCAGAACGTCTGGCAGCGAGAATGACTAAATTTTTGTCAAACAACGACGATTCATGGAGTCCCGCAAACAAGTTCATCTTTTCGAAACATTCGAAGAGACTGGGAAAATTGTCGTTTGTGCAGGAGTGGGCCAATTGCTTCGAACTTACTTTGACACGAAAGTTGAAAGAGGATGGCTGAATGAGCTGATCGACAAAATACAGAATCATTTTCAGGTTGAACTTGTATGTTTTGATCGTCGTAATCCTCGCGACGGAGAATCTCTCCAAGCTCTCCTCGTGTGCGCTCGTCGTGAAGACGGCGCTGATAAATTTGTCTGCGTTATCGAGTTCCCCCTTGCATTTGTCTCGACTGAATATTCTCTTGAGAAATAAGGCAACAAAGAATTCGGCGAATAATCTGTGGATGAAATGAGGAACGCCATCTGCACTCACGAATTTCAATATTCCCACGTTCTGAATGTCCTTCAATTTTAGCCTAGAATTTTCCTTCAAAATTTGGAATTCTGGGAAGAGGAGCCTTATGCTGAAGAAGATATGAGCCTGAGTTAAGTCCTTTTTGTAGAAATTGGTTGATGCCTTGTTCGAGACGCGTTTGTACCTTTCAAAAAATTTCTCAAATTTCTTCTCAATCATGACTTGGAAGAGCTGAGTGATTGACTGGATTTGAATTTTTGGGAGTTGTTCTGTGGTGATGTTGTCTGGATCAGCAAAATTTCTCGCTTCTTCTTTGAATATGTCGCCGATGAGCATGCACTGGAGAGGCACTCCAGCGATCTCACTATCCATGGATAAAGCAAGTGTCTTGAGGCAGTGGTCGGCAAACGTCTCAAGTCTGTTCTCGCAGGTGTGGTCCTCCTTCCAGAATTTGACGAGGCATTCCACTTGATCTCGAGAATTGAACTCATGAATTGTGTGTCCAAGCGAACTGAGGCAATTCTCCAATTCTTCCAACAATTGTGGTCTGGTTGCTACCCACAACCTTGCTGCTGTGATTGATTTTATGTCCTTCAGGATTTGCATAGCGAGCTCCTCGTCGGAGGCCAGCACCTCGTCCAGTCCATCCAACATCACGTTGATTCGAGTGTCACGGTTTCCTGATTTTAATGCATCCCTCAAAAATGCTTGCGCAAGTGGATTGGACCCTTCTAAAATGGGAAGCTGTTGAATGAGTGCATCCCTCATGTCCATCCCACTGGACTGCAGTGTTTTGTGACCCTTCACGACATCGTACATGTCTCCAAACAACACTATTTCTCCCCGTGTTTCTAATTCTCTTGCAAAATTCGCAAGCAACTTCGACTTTCCCAATCCCGGCGTGTCCGAGATGATGACAGGAAGCTCGTTGTCAGCCTTCTCTTGGAAAGCTTTAAGGAAATCCGCCTCAGAATACTCCATTTGCGCCCCTTTTTCCTCAATGATCCTGTGAATTGTATCCAATTTACCTGATGACTTGATCCAATAAAACTTCCCGTCTCTGACGTCAATCCAGTGGAGTGATGTCTTCGCCATTTTGGAGATACTCTCAAAGTCTGACTTCATTTCGAGAAGGATATATGCGACATTCGGATGTGGTAAGTGTCTCTGGTTCGATGAAGTGTCTGTTGAGTGTGGATACGCAAGGCGGGACAATTCGGCTCGTTCGATTCCAGTAAAAAGGAATACGTCTTCGTTGTCGTTGAAAATTTGGTGTTTTTGTAGCAAATTTCTGGGCGAAATCCGTCTCGGAACATAGTATTGGATGGGATCTGGTATCCGGCTTTCACCTAAATTTGGCTTTTTGTCGTTGATAAGATCAAGAAGGAGCTTTTCGTCTAACATGTCGTCAAGGATTCTGCCGATGTTTCCTTCGTTGGCGGCTTCTTTGAACGGCATAAGCTTGCCTGAAATGAATATTGAATTTTGTGAGAAACTAACCTGTCCGAGGGGGCTCAAATGCGACCACGTCAACTTGTCTCGAACCACAGTTATGTGCTCCAAATCGGAACCTATTGAATGAGCTTTTTCGAGGGCGTCTTCGGCGATGACGATGACCTTGCTTTGAGGTACGGAGGTGATTAGACGATGTGCATCTAATAAATTGAATTTATCGTTGCACGCGATTGAGAAGCACTCTTCTGATTTCCCTGTTGCCAGCCGTCTTGCAAATTCAATGTTGTCCTGAAGGTGGATACAGTTTGTGGTGTCCGTTAGCTTTGAAGCAGTTACGTTCTTGTCCATCGAGCTGATGATGAGGACACGGTACTTCGAGGCGATGAACTCATCATGGCCATTTGGAGGGCAGATGTAAAATGCATCGCGGGTTTGTTGAATATTGAAATGATTACGAAGATCTTCCGCACAAGTCGCAAGTTCCAATCTCTCCAGTTCTCCAATGAGCACACTCAGTTTTGCCTTGTGACTCTGAGCCGATCTCCAGTTTCGAAGGATTTGGTACAGTGATTCGTAACTGCTTTCGAGGCTCAACTTCTCGTTCAATTTTAGGTTGTGAATGACGTCGAGAGGGACTTGAAGTGCTCTTGCAAGGGGAACCAGCTTGTCAAGGAGTGACTCATTGGATATTGAGGTGACCAGGATCCGCGAAATATCCAAGAAGCCACATTCTAAATATTGCGAAAATAAATGGTGCTTACCAAGACGTCGTGTTTGGAATAAATCGTTATTTTAAGAAGCATTTAAATTTAAAGATCTTACTTTCGTCTCCGACAACGTGGTCCATATTTGGTCACTATTTATGGACGTGCCATTGGATTGAAACTAACAAAAGGAATAAAGTTCAAATGAATGAGTTAATTTATTCGTAACTTTTTGGTAAGTACGGTGATTCTGTGGATGAATGCAATTTCATACTGCGTGTTGAATGCGAATGTAGCATGAACAAATATTCAATCCTCGATTCACGGCGTATTTGTCTTATCTGGAAATTTGAAGTGTTCAAAATCAGTGAGTGCCAGCATTCTTATCGAAAGTCAAATACAAAAGCCTTCTTTTGTACAATTGCATAATGCTTAAAATGCTCAACTAGTCGTAAGTAGGGCTGGTCGTTTGTCGTTTATTTCGTTTACAAACTTTTAAACGAGGTTACGAAGTCGTTTTTGTTTACGTTTAGCGTTTAGTTTAGCTCTTGTAAACGAAAACGCGTGTACGTTTACGCTGCGTAAACGCGTTTACATTTTTTGCATGTAATTTTTTAAATAAGAAGTAAATATGACTAAGACTATGTCTATGTCTATGAATTGTAGCCCTCATAGCTATTCATACTATGCTATTTGCACGAGCACACTACAGCATGAAATTCATATGACGCCACATGCACCCAAGCAACAACGACCGTACCCAGTGTCGGACTCGAAAAACAAAATTATCGACAACCTTGTAAGTGAAATGTTACATGAAGGATTAATTTGTGAATCAAATTCCCCGTATAGTTCTCCTATTCTACTCCGACCGAAACCGAATGGCAGTTGGCGTTTAGTAAATGATTTTAGGTTCATCAACCTGCACACAACACCTGATGGATTCCCAATGAAGCGTATTCAAGATGCCTTACGCCTTCTCTCGAGTGCAAAATTTCTAACCAAGATCGACCTTGAAAAAGGATTTTGGCAAGTACCCCTTCGGGAAAACGATCGCAAATACACAGCTTTCCAAACTAGAAAAGGGTTGTTTGAGTACACCGTCATGCCACAAGGACTTCGAAACAGCCCTGCCACATTCCAACGCCTTATGAATCGTGTTTTAAACGGATTAGATGCATTCGTATTGGTCTTTCAAGATGACATCCTCATTTTCTCCGCCACGTTTGAAGATCACCTAAAACACATTGAGCAAGTACTCGCGCGTTTGC
>JAQFZW010003980.1:0-11422 GCA_034687055.1 Heteromurus nitidus | reverse complement strand
CAGAGCATGCATACAATAATGTAAAATATGATGCGTAAATATATATAGAGCAATTATTTTACGCTGACATTGTTCCCCGTATCCTTGTGGTGGTTGGTGAAAATGCATGCATAGAGGGAATAGATTAGATATAGGTATTGTCCCAGTAAACGAAACTTCCGGGAAAAGTCAACTACCTTTTTGCATAAAGTGTATATATGTATGCATGTATGCTTGTATTGCGAAGAAGCATCAGTCAGAGTTGAAGCTGATATGTTAATAAATATCCGAAGAAGGTGATCATGATTCCAAGGAAATGTATATTATTTGAGTGTATATGATGATGTTGATGAGGATGATGCATGGAGAAAGGAGGGATTGTTTGCTTTTACTTCGACTGCTTCTTAAGATTAAGGCAGAGTCTTAGACAATATTGACACTGTGAATGTGTAAACACCTGACACTGTTTACTCAAAAATGCAACCAATATATATGCAAATGTCTATGAATAATGGAGTACTCTGCTATGCGTGAGATTCCAGAAGGAAAGTATTTTATTTGCGAGTTGAAGAAAGAGCGTTGTCGGGGTGCATATATGGGAAATACATACATATAATAATAACCTAACGGAGGAGAACAGCAATGGCAAATAGTTGATATAGAGTTATTATAGTTAACTGTAACAGTGTCAGTTTAAGCAGGGATCACAAACACAAGAGAATCGCACACACAGGCATCATCCAAAAGGCAAGAGAGAAAACTTAACTTTACTACTTCGCTTGAGCTGATCTTTGTGGAGTTTTTTTTTATTCTTGTGTAGTAGAAGTAGTACATAGAAGCAAGGTTTATCTAGCCAAGTTTGCGCTACATCTTGCTGGGATTCTCTACATCACATCACAAACTCTCCTCACAACTGCCACCGTATCGCATCCCAACACTAACTATCACGACACCAGAGAGAGAGAGAGGAGAAAGCGAAGAGAGTAAACTAGCATAACAAGTGGAAAGAATAAAGAAGAACAGAGCGACCAAAAAGTCGTTTTTAATATTTATCGAGATCTCCTTTGTTATTCCTACTTAGTTTTCTTCTCTTTGAATTCACTTCGGTTTTTCTCTCACAGCGCTCTCCTTCTCGTCCTCTGAGTACATAATGTGAAGGAGCGGAAAAGAAAAAGCTCAACTGCAGAAGAAGAAGAAGAGATGCGGATACATAATGGCTTTCTCGGACGGCTTATTCTCCACTGGAAAAAGTGTGGTTTTCATAGATAGAGAAAAGCGTAAAAAAAACTATGTTATGCATACATGTGTGTGTGTGTGTTGTCTAAGGCTTTGCAGTTTTCATAATTCCACATAAAAATCACGTCGAAGAGTTGTGTGTACCTTGTGGAATTGCAAGAGTATTGGAAAGTTAAATTAATATTTATTAATTTACCACTTTGCATGATAAGCTTGTTACACTTCACAAAGCTTTTAAAACAAAATCCCAGAAACATAAGTAAACTATGTTTTATAATGAAGGTGGTTGCACTAAACCCCAACTCGTCTAATCTTAAATGTAGTCACTATTTATGACGAAGTATATCTCTTTCCACTTCGATAAAAAATATGCATACAAAACTAGTGAAAGTATTGCTTTCTCCATTAATTTACGAATGTACTTACTTCGTAACATGTTCCATACAACTCATCCATCCTTCCCAGAGCGTTGTCACTTTTGTTCTGGAAACCAAACCATATTGCCATATCAATAATGATGGTTATCACAGCGATTAATAAAGAGACCATGAATAACGTCAATCTCGGTCATAACTAGAATTTATTGAGCGTATAAAAGTGTAGCTTATGTATAAAAGTATACTGCTAAACAATGATGAAAGATTTAATGCTATTAAATATAAGGGTTGTTGCATTGCGCTGATGAATTTTTTAGTCCGCAAATTAGTAAACAAGCAAGCGTTTTTGCATTTCGTTATCAATATAAAACAACTATTTTGCAGAGTTCAATAATAGCGAACTGCTTCGGCTGTATATAGTTTTATCAATGCAAACAAATTTTATAAAAAATCACATCACAGTGATACTTTTTTATCGGCAAATTGTGTTTTTTTTGAAGATGTATAGCCGACACTTAGATTGACTAGTGCCGTATTTGGCTGTGAATTATCAATTGCCAAGTTTTATTTTTCTCTTTTGTTTCTCAACTTAATTACAAGTAGGTCAAATTATGCTGCTAATAACTAGTGCGTAGTTTGTAGAAAATAATGTACTGATGAATTGATGTTTCTGATAACTGCAGCCATAATCGTTGTCATTCGCCGGTAATGTCTTCTCTTTCAACATCATAACGCGAATATTAGTCTGAGTTGAAGCACAAGCGATCAGGAACAATTTGGTCGTTGTAAGAAAAATTGTGAAAAAGTGAAAGTGGTATATAAAAATGTACTCAAACGTGCAGAGAGGGAACAACCCAACCCATGTTGTTCTCTCGGTAATACTACAATGCTGTGTATAAACTGGTGTTGTTGACAGTTTTTCTCTTTCAGACTTTCACCTCAAAAAAAGAAAGTTTTCTTCATTTTTTGTTGTTGTTTTTTTGATACGCGGCGACTGTCGGGTTTTTCAGTGACATTAATTTTGTTGTGTTTTGTTGCTTCATCCAGTGTGTGTATTATGATTTTGTATAGAATGCAGTGCGACACAACCTGTCGCTGCACAAATGTTTCATGCGAGTGGAGAACGTCAAAGGTGCAGTTTGGACAGTGGATGAAGTGGAATTTTACAAGCGCCGTCCTCAACGGTGCAGTACAGGGTACGTGAGGCCAAAATGTTGATGGTCCTCTGACATTTCTAAAACGGAAAATGTCATGCAAATCTACTACTACTTCTACTGACTTGTCTCTTTTTTCATACTTTTTATATCTCTCTCTCTTTTTTAATCTAAAATCGTGTATACTCGCTCCAATCATATATTTCTGCTTCATCACTCTTACTACTTATTCAACTCTTTTTCTCTCTCTTTCTCTCTTACAATTTTAACAATTCTCGTCTTACCATTTTGAAATCTCTCTCTTTATATCTTTTTGAACTTTTTTACAACTCTTTTTATCTCTCGCTACACCGCTAATTATTATATACAAACTTCCTACGCGTTATATATGTCCGCCTGTGATATGTTTCATTTACAGCAAAAAACAGGCAGCTCTCCGCGAAATGACTGCTGCAGAGATGATTTAATCAAAAAAACATGTGTACAACACTCGTTGTACATAATACTTGTATTAACTTGTAGTTTTCTTAACTGCTTCATATATCCGCTTATTGCTTGCTTTGGAAGCTAGTAATCTCTGATTTTCCTGATCAAATACAATAATTTGACTTGGCTCTTTGTCTACCAATTTCACTCGTATTGTTATCCGAAAACAATTCCAACTCAAAAGTTTAGCCAATCATCGTTGCGTTTGATCAGTTAAAAAAATATAAATCTAGACGCTTTGCACTTAGGACTATGCATGGAGTCCGAATTATGAGATCAGTCTTATCCTCAATACACGGGGAGCAAAGAGCAAATCGGTCATCATCCAGCTCAAGAGCACGGGTAAACTACTTTCATTTACAAAATTGTTACGCATGTTCAGTCTCTCTCATTAGTCGCACCCCCAATTCGACACTGAAAAAAAACAGGTAACGATTTAGTCGTTGTCAGGCAAGAAAGAACCTGAAGAAATTATGGAAATTGTTTGTAAAAATGTGGTGTACACTCATGTCGGTGACAAGTATCGGATTTGTACTGAGAGACAAACTCCCAAGTTGCGAGGATGGTCAATGTCTCGTTGTCGTAGTTGACTTGTAGCTATAGCACAATATTATATCCTTGCAAAGTGTGTACTTTCACTCTCGTGAATTGTTTACCAATTTGTACCCACATCGCCTCGAAGTTTTTCTCTCTTCAATCTCTCTCTCTCTCTTTGTTGTGCCCTTTTCTCTATCTTTTGGTGGTATGTGTACACAGAATGCCATCCGCACCAATCTCTCCCTGCACAAGTGTTTCCAACGGTATGAAGATGACTTCGGATCTTTTTGGATGGTGGATGATGCCGAGTTCGTCAAGCGACGACATTTGTCAAGAGGTCGTCCTAGGAAATATGACCCAACCCCGTCACCATCTCCATCATCCCACCATCCAACAGCACAGTAAGCACATCCGCTCGCATTCTGACTCTGAGAAAACCCTTAGACTTTTGATGATATTGATTTCAGTTTCTGTAACTTGTTAATCTGAGGGATTTTGTACAAATTAGCATAAACATATGATTTAATTCATCTTGATGATGGATGAGCGAAAAAATTGCAACACAAAAAAATAGTTATTTTTTTATTGAGAACACTTCATGATAATATAGTTCATGCAGTATCAGAAATTTCTTTGTGTTGTGTGTTCACTATGAACTGATGAATAGCTGAAATAATATCCACACCATGATTGTTTTACATTAATCATAGAGACAATAGTTTGAGAGTGTTTATTGCAATTTTTGCAAGTTCATTTGAATTAGACATTTTTTATATATAAAAAACCTCAACTTTTGCTTCTTAATTTGATACGCTTGACAAAAAGGTTCCTTCAGATGTGTGTACTTAAATATAAGCATTTACGGCATACAACGCACCAGGATGAGCATCATTAGAGAAATAACGTTACAAACGATAATTAAAAGAATTGGTAAAACTGCGATAATAGTGTAAATTTTTGCATATACCCGTTGTACTTTCCAGGGTAGCGATTAAAGAGTATAACATGTATCAACAGCACTTCTACTGCTCATCCACAGTTTCAACCGTGCAAATCGAACGAAGAACTAAGGTTGAGCTTTTGCCAACGTCTCTCTACTTTTTTGAGATTTTCTCTCTTTTTCACTCACTTTCTCTTCGTCCTTTTTACTCTTTTTGAATCTCTTTTTGTCATTTTACAAATTCTCTATGTAAGCATTTAAAAAAGACTTCAAAGAACCAAGTGATCATTTCTCTTTTGAACTCCTTTTCAAACTCTTTTACATTTCGAAAACTTATTTTTTCGAAACTCTTCGTAATACACGTGTTTCATCAATCTACGCTATTAATAGCTACGCTGGGTGCAGAATTTATAGTAAAAACCATGCTTTGGGGCGCGGTGCGCTACAATTAGGAGATGATCCAGGTATTCCAGTGATCACTTGGGGACAGGAAGTCAGCTTGACCACTTTTCCATTATTCGAAGCAAAAATAATCTTAACTTTTTTCATAAGATTTGATTAACATTGACAAAGACAGACTCTAGTAAAAAAAATATATAAAAAAATGTGGTTTTGTGGAAAAGTGGTCAGTTTAACTCGCTTCGCAAGTCCGTAACCTTTTCTCTCTCGTTTATTCACGTATCGTGACGTGTGTACCAAAAAGGCCCATATTTTTTGGCCGGGTAGTTGTGTACTCTCAAATAAAAACCGGTAATGTATTTATGTAGGAGTGCAAACTGTGTTTTTGAATCTTTTTTCTATATCTCCTCTCTTTTAATATACTCGCATTTTTGAAACGTCTGCTTATTTCCCTATTGTTGTACCTAAACCGTTGACAACTTTTTGCAATTTATTATATACATTTCATCGATTTTACAAATCTCTATTTGCATTTGTCTCACTAGCACACGCCAATTTTTTCTCTTACAATTCACTTTTTTCCTAATACTTCCGCTTTGTATCATGAACGTAGAGAGCCACTTTACTAATTTAACCTTCGTATATGGCGTTTCAGGGGAATGCAATCCAAGAGCCCTACTTTAACACAAAGTCCAAACTTGTATGGAGACGCTATCAACGCCAGTCTACAGGTAATGTCAAGGCTGCCTTATTTGTCAAAGAAGGATTTATCCAACACTTTAACTCATTCGTGAATTCATTTCCCCTGTTTTGGTTGTATAATAGGCCGCCCTCGCGGATAACAGCATGCAGTACGTAGGCTCCGTGAATACAGGTAGCGTGAGTCCTGACCAGGCTCCAATGTCCCCTTTGGACGCGAGGTAAGTTACTTCAACAAATCTGTCAATTTCTATCATTACACTCGTAACATTGCTTTTTTGGTAGAGACATTTTCATTTATAATATGTATGAATCAAGGTCACTGAGAGGAAGTCCTGGAGGAATGAAGCATGAAAGTACAAGCCCCATTACTGCAAACGGAATGCACCATAGCCACATGGTGGGTTGTGGTCCAGACAGGATGGCTCTCAGCGCCCAAATGAAGAGGGAGCTGGAGATGGGGGAAATGAGTGGTAGCTACGGGGTTTCCTCCGATGGCGAGTCGATTGGCCGAGATGACCATGACGATCTCTTGATGGACAAGCACGAGGACCTTGCAGAGGATCTCTCCTTCACTTCATCATCCCACACGACTGTCGACTCCAGTCGGCTGGACCAATAGTCTCAAGCTAGAAATTATTGCCAATTTTATCTTAGATACCATTCTTTCGAACAGTCATTCCACAGACAATGAACTATATTATAGCGCATAGAATTAATTCGTTAGTTGGGTTGACGACTATTAGTAAAAGAGAAAGAAGAAGAAGAAGAAACGTTTCCTTCATACACTTGTTGTTATTGCTCCAATTTGTAACTTTTAAGCTGATAAAACCCTATACTGATATTTATATTGAGCTACTCAAAACAAAGTAGTCCCCTCCGAAATAGCGTTCTTCGACAATGACTTTTCAGTGTAGACTCATATTATGCGTTGCATTGTTACGCTACTCTAGGTTTTCGGTGCGTTTTGCTAGTACTTGTCTATATGGGAAGCAGAAATTTTTTTGTATAAAACGTTGTAAATATTGCAACACTACTACAATTCTTTGATTCTGTATATTATGTACACAGATATTGTATGTAAAAAAAGAAGAATTAGTGCGTCACTTGACATTAGCTACACATTTTTTGCTGGTCTATATCGAAAGCTACACCCTTATTTGACCTGGTTGTATAACTCAAACACTACTTTCTCCAACTCTCAAAGGATGACTAGTAAAATACAGTGGGAAAGCATATTGCTCATTATTTCATTGTTTGACTGCAGCATCGAAGTGGAACACGGCATCAACATCAGCTGAAAAAAGAAGCAATTTTATCATGATCTCCGATGACTAAAATATTTGATCGAATCCGTTTATAAAGAATAATATAGGCAGAAGCTCTTTTTGCTGCTAAAAACGGCTGTGTATGTTGCAGTACGCTAGTTGTGACGCGTTGTTTTTAATTAAAACTAAATACGTCAACGAGTGAAGCATGCATCTTACTTGTTCAGGCAATATTATTCTCGGTAATAAAGGCTAAGGAATCTATTAATGTGTAATATCGTAAAAAATGAGGGTTTATATAACGAAGCTCGTTTTATACACTTTAAGATGTACTATTATATATCCTAATTCTAGATAGTTAATTTAAGTACATAAGTGTTGGCTACAGACGCAAGCATTAGGTTTGTTGCAATGTACAAAAAAATACTTACAATTAATAGACTATTTACAATGCCAGATTTATGATAATCAAAAGTAGCCTACATGTACAATATTGGACTAACTATGAAAACTGAGAGGACATGATTTATGAGGAATTTATTACTAATCACAGATTTGTCACACCGTTATTTTGCAGTCTAGGTTTGAAAAAGTTTGATTCAAACCAGCTTTTGTCACCGGAATGTAGAATTGCGGAAAGTTGAGATCATAGTTCTCCGCAGTGAAAGTTCGTGTCTAGCAAAAAAAACTGAAAAGCGGGGTTAGGGCTACAAGTGAAATAGTTGTTATAGTGAAGGGCAAGTAAAATGTATTTTGACATGCGACCTTTTGTTAGCGATTCCAAGCATATTATATCACTTTTAGTACTTATACTCATAGAGATACTACATAAATAGACTTATCTAGAAATGGGTAGGTATTGATAGGATTTACATGGACGTAATATATGTACAGCACGTGAAATCAGTATATACACACATACATACACACCACATGTACGGGGTGAACGTTGAAAGCATTCGCGAAAAGAGAAACTGACAAACGAAAACTGAGAATAAACTCGTTTAAAAAATATTTTCTAGAAGCACTGGTAATCGCATTACTAGATCTCATCTCAGAAGTAACTAATTATCATCTCTATATTGTTCCTTGAAGGAAGTAGCAATGCAGTGATAGGAAGGTACTTCCCTCTTGATAGTTCAAACAATTGTTCTGTCTGTAGTGCATCCGCTACAAACATCATCATCATTACTACACGAATACTTGTCATTTTAACTTTTTTGTATACTTGTACCCCCGTTCGAAATCCGATTGCCCCCTCCAAAAAAATAATAAAACTTTGTAAATCACACTTATGGACTCCGTGCATTGAAACCAAAGGACGAAGCGTTTACTTTTTTCATAAATGTCGTAATAACAGTCGAATTCGGATATCTAAAATAACAATTTTAGTATTACCAAGAAAATGAGCAGAGGGAAAGAGTGGAACATTTTATCTGAGTGTCAGTTAAAATAGAATGAGAGAGCAAGAATCTCGCAATTCTTACTGGTTCTATTATATATTATTCTATGTATCTGTACGTAGTTACCAAAAAAAATTACAATGTTCGTAACGTTCAAAAAAAGATGTAATATATACTACACTATACTATACACATTTTTCCACTCTCTAGAGCAACTTACTCTGTACCGTTAGCTATGTATATGCATGCTAAACTCTGAATTTTATTCGGTGACGATAATTTTACAGCTGCTAAGTCGATATTATCTACTTTAACTGGTAACTAGTGTGTGAGGGTCATTATACTATTTAGATACAAACGATCGTCAATCATTGAAGAAAAAACATCTTTAAGAAAGAACTTTAAAAGGTTCCAACAAAAAAAAACAAGCCAAAAAGCTGTTTGTGAAAAAACTATTCGCAAAAACCGTTGTTCATCTTTTCTATTTAGCAGATATATGTGTAGTCAAAAGGCATATGAAACGAATACTAGTAGCGTATACTGCATTAATCTCTGATCAAGGATTTTCCTTTTTTATTTTGTGGATTATTGTTAGAAATTTTACACCCCTTCCGTGAAAGTATACACACCATAATCTCACTCCTTTTACAAAAACAAGTTGCACTCATAATATACATTTTAACAAAAATTACGTGCATGTATTAGATGCAAATTTTATGGTAGCTGTATGACCTGAAAGTTATGTCTGTACATTTTTTGTATAAAAAAGAAGTCACTCCATATCTAGGACATTAGTAGGGTTGAATACACGAGTACTTACGATCACAATTTTAAACGAGCACAAGTGAGTATAAATCTGTAAAACTGAACTAATGATTTTTAAATAGTTACACACAACTTTTAAAATTGAAGCCACGTTTAACACGTCTGAAAATTACCGGAGCGGATATAGGGGTGTATGTATGAGAAATCACGAGGAAAGTAATATAGTTCGTATAATGGTATCATCTCTGAAAAGATAATAAAAAATGTGTAGAGATGATATGACAAAAATATGAACTGATACAAACCAAACAATGTACAATGAAACACGACATAAATGCAACGAAGCTAAAAAAAATCGAGTTATCTAATCAGTAACTAATTAACATCTTCTTGTAGCTAGTCTGATACCAAAAAAATCATCTATTTCAAAAAATTGAAAACAAAATTCAATCTTGTATGCATCTTCCTCCCTCACATTTATGCGTGATGAAATATATATCAACTTTTGTGAACCAAATTTACTTGAAATCATTATTCATTATAAGTCAATTATTACTGTTCTATCGGAATCGGTTGATGCATTTATATATTTCTCTGAGCAAGTGTAAAAATATATATAAAAATCACAAGGGCAATCATAATCAAACCCAAGCAAAGGGAACTTTGCATCTGACCCTGTGTAAACTCTTATAAAAACACGAACGCATTTTTTCCCGATGTTTCCTTTCATATCCCCAATGAAAAGTTTCAGTTTAACCAGTACGCGGACACTAATTAGTTGAATATTTGTGACGGAACTGAATCTTATATATAAAGAACTCAATCTTGTTTCTTGTTATTATGTATTAATTTGTTTTAGCGAGTCTGGATATTGGTCCTGATAATCAGATTTACTACTACACGCGTACGAAATCACATTGTACACGAATTGTAAACCGTCAATGATACGTGTCAACGAGGATATATCTGCTAAATGTGCAACTCTTAAAAGAATAGAAAGAATAATGTTAGATAATAAATAGTTAATAAATATAAAGGTAATATTATGTAGGATATATTATACCTGGTTAAGTGTACCTATTGTATTATTATGGAACATACTGTGAATGAGTATAAATGTATGTAAAATGCCCAGTGTGGAGTCTCTGCTCTCGGATTCTTTGTAGTTTGAATGTGAAAATCCATTTAATAGGCTTGTTTACTAGTCGTACGTAAATTAAAGAAAATACTTACGATTCGTTACATATTTAATAATTAAAAAAATAAACCACGTCATTCGGAACTCTCTGTGTTGGGCTACCAACATATCTAGAAAATAAATAAAGTGGCATGGTTCTCTATGAAAAATGATCATGTTTAAAAGCATATATCTTTATTCCGCATCTTGATACTTTTATATGATTTTTTTGAAATATCTGAACGGCATCACACAAGATATTTCAAAATAAATAAGAACTTGAATGAGACCTTTTAGAAATAAACTTGGATAAACAAATTCCTGCAAAAACATAGAGAAACCACCGGCATTAAGTAACATTAACGCAAGACTGATGCTCATTTGACATCCGAAAGGTCATATACTTTCATTCAAACTCCTGATTCCGTTTCAATGCTAAATGTGGAGTTAAGTACTTCAATTTCGGAAGATCTCATGCTTCTGCTCCTCTGCTCTCATTACAGTTGTTCTTGAAAATGAGCCTTATGAGAATACACAACGGTTCATTCATGCCACAATTTTCATGAGCCTTGTAGTTGTATCCCAATCTAACTTGCTACATGGCACACATTTTTGTGTAATGTTGAGTGCATGTTTTTTTCCTCTTCCTCCTACCTACCACCTTTAATCGGAAATTCAAGTCTAACTAATGTATAAGTATAATATTGGGATTGGGAGTACGAAACATCTCTTATTGTTTGCTATTTTCTTTATCACGTTTTACCTTTCTTTGCAACAGTGTATAAGAATTTTTTTCACTTGCAACAAAAGGATGCATTTTTTTAGTACCATGGAAGAAATTGTCAAAATTTATATCAATGATCAATATGAACTTCCGCATATACGCGACGAAGACGGAGAAAGGATTGTATGACGCATATACCAAAACCCCATTGCAACTCGCAATCTACCTTCTCTCTCTCTCTCTCTCTCTCTCTCTCTCTCTCTCTCTCCCTCTCTCTC
>JAQFZW010003979.1:0-11425 GCA_034687055.1 Heteromurus nitidus | reverse complement strand
CTTGGGGAAAGTAAGCAGAACAAAAAAGAAAAGATCAAAGCCAACTATTTTTTGACGTTAACACAATGCTGACATGAGGGAATATTTGAGGATTGGATCACGTCGAACCGTCCTTCTTTATTACAGCCCTAATTTCTCAGAGAGCAATTCTATGCGTCACTTGCACCAAATAGCAGAACATCCGATAACATTGAATGAAAAGTGATGATTTCTGCGGAGAGTGCAAACATTAACGAAATTAGCTGATTAGGCTTATTCTATTGCTAAAGTTATATATCTCGTATATGGCGAAAATACATAATTAGTATATTTTTAGCTATTTAGATAGTCAGGAAATATATTATTGCTAGACAGCCATAATTTGACATAAAGATACAATTCCACTACCACGAAATGATTTTTTTGGTTGTATTTAGTCGCCCCATGTGGCATATGCGGTTGCAGATAGCATAGATAAGACAGATTTCTCCGTATCGGTTAACCATCAGATACCGAAGAAGAAAGTGAATGATCATGTCTCGTCTGATGATCTCCATGTAAGAGAAAGTAACATGAAATTTGACTCAAAAATGTGTAGGTTGGAGCGGAAAAGGAAATCGAGATCGGTGCAATCGGTGATAATGACACCAGGCGGTATTGAAATCACCAATGGATACAGAGACAACACAGGGAACGGGACGCTGATGTCAGACGCAGTGTATCTTCCAGGAGGAATGAATCATACAGTTATGATGGTGTCTGACGATCAGTTTGCTCAGAATCAAATACTTCAGGTATGTTGTATTATTTATATGAGTAACTTGCGTGAGTCTGGTAACTGAACATTTTTACATACATTCAGTTGGTTTTTCGGCGACCTTTAATTTCGTCACGTTTCATTACCGACTTGTAGGTGGACAGCAAATGGGAAATTCCACGAGATGACCTACTGTTAGAGCATGTATTGGGTGAAGGACAGTTCGGTCGGGTGCTGAAGGGAAAATTACATGGTCATGCAGGTAAATAAAGCGTTGTCGTAATTAATCAGTTCCTTTAGCAATTAGTCGATTGTCGTGTGCAACTCTCTGAACGAATGAGAAATTTGGCGGATTGCAGGAAGTCATCCGGTGGCGGTGAAAATGCTAAAAGTTGATGCAGCCGAGGGAAGCAAATCCATCTGGCAAGAATTTTTGGCAGAATTCTCGTTGTTGAAGCAGGTGGATCATCCAAATGTAATCAAACTGCTAGGTGCTTGTACAACAAAAGGGGGTCCGCCATATCTGGTGATGGAATATGCTGAATATGGCGCTTTGAGGTTAGTCTTCCAAGAATTACGTTGGATTCTTCTGAAATGACAATAAATGTCATTGTTTCTCGCTCATAAGTGCAATCCACATGGAATTTATAATATTCCATTCTGATGTTGACGGAAATACTTTGTTTTGTGCGTTGTAGGAGCTTTCTCCGAAAATGTCGTCGTGTTGAGAAAATCAATGGAAGTCATGCTGCACTCCAGTGGGACAATCCAGATTTATCATGTTCACCGAGCGCAGATCCCATGGATTTGGAATACACGGTGACGCCCCGTGAAGTTCTCGGCTTTTCTTGGCAAATTGCAAAGGGGATGGCGTACCTTAGTGACATGAAGGTATCTAAATAAGAGCAACACGACATTCACTTTTCGCCATAATATAAAATTGTGTTGCACACTAAATTGACCTTGCGAAGGCAAAATGAGAGAAAAAGTGGGTCTATTGCAGTCAATTACAAGTTCTACTATGCTTCATAACGGAAAGTGCTATTTTTACAAGATAGATTATCCATTTCATGAAAGTTTGAGCTGCAATCCTTTTTTTTCTTGTAGTGATACGATTAAATTGCAGAACAGTTTTCGTTTCTTTCAGATGGTTCATAGGGATTTGGCAGCACGAAACATTCTGCTAACAAAACTGAAGGTTTGTAAAATTTCAGACTTTGGTCTGACACGCGATATTTATGTTGACGACGCATACCAGAAGAAAAGCAAGGATCGGGGTAAGTCAAACATGATTTAAGTGTTATTTCTTCATGTCAATCTTCATCTCTGTCCTCCCCGTGTGCAGTCACATAATACATTTATTTTTTTGCATTTTCATTTTTTAACACATTCCAGTTCCAGTGAAATGGTTAGCTCCGGAGTGTTTGGCCGATGAGTTGTATACGACGAAATCCGATGTGTGGGCATTCGGGGTATTAGTTTGGGAGCTAACAACTTTGGGAGCGTCGCCATATCCTGGAATCCAAACTGAGCAGCTATACTCTCTTCTCAACGCAGGCTACAGAATGCCCCAACCTCAAAACTGCTCCAATGAATTGTAAACTACATATTTTAGAATTTAGAATTTTTTTTCTTGTAAATAGCCTCAATTGTTCACTTCCGCAAGATGTAACGATTTTGTTGATGCAATTTTTTCATAGATACGCTTTGATGAAGAGGTGCTGGGCATATCAACCAACTCACAGACCTACATTCCATCAGATCGTGCAAGAGTTGTCAAAGATGCTAGAAGACGGCATAGAATACTTGAAACTTGACGTACAAACCGTCTCAAACCCAGGTTATGACTATTTCTCTCAATTGGAGGGATCAGGATCTGAAATGGTGAATCTTGATACTACAAATGAATCTCCGATTCACGGTAATTATTATTTCTGCTAGCAAGTCTATATATTTACAATACATATACTATACATGCATTAATTCCATCTGCACTATATCCCCGAAACTGATTGGACTCGTTTCTCTTTACAGACATCAGACCGCTGAATCGTCGAAAAGTATCAATGGAAAACTTACGACTGATTGATTACGAGATCTCGACAGATGATGAATTTCTTAGCAAAAGGAATTCACCACCGCACTCATGCACCAAGCACACATACATCAACGACCCAACTATCACAGAACAAGACTGTTCGAAGATGAAGCCCGTTATCTCATCGTCAGGCTACGAAAGCCCTATTCGAAGCGCAGCGTCTATCGCTGTGTAAAAAAACCTAGTCAAAAAAGCGAAGAATGCAGCTAACGTGGTACAATGGTACCATTGTCGAAAATGCAAATCATAAAGCTTTATTTCTTATGAGTGAATGCAGCTTGTGGTGGTTGTAGTCCAAAAAAATTACCTAAACATTGCAATTTGTACGAGTTTATAAAGATATATATGTTTACATTCCTGTGTAAAATAATTACTAGGAAAAATATTACAATCTTCTGGAATATAATCAAATGTAAAAAAATATTTACTGTGAGACTTGAAAATATCACCGTTGTTACCTACAGACCAAAAAATGTAACTTATACAATGCAGATATATAGTTCGTAGAAAAAGTTCACCTGAACCGTTACCAAAATATATTATGTAATTGCAAGAGTACTACAAAGTTATTTAAAGTTTGTTTATACTGCGGGTTTATTAAATATTAGTTTAGTGAGTATTGAATTTTGAGGTGTTCATGGAATACCGGATAAGATTTGTTGAAGGAGATTTTTGTTACTACAAAATACATCAGCTTTCGTTGTGACAGTAGCAGTTTACATAGTTTTAAGTTCAACTGGTATCTGATATTTACTCTATCGTTGAATGCAGGAAAAGTCTGATAGGCTTTATAATGCTCGTGGTAGCTGTAACCACAATGCATTAAGTCATTCAAAACATAAATGTCTAATATATACACGTCGAAGTAAATTGCTATATTACTACGAACGGAATCTGATGATATTCTGAAAATAAAGTTCATCATGGAAAAATCAAGCGTTTAAAAACAAAGGCATCTTTATTTCCGTTTCCTCATCACCCCGTCGTATTACAGACAATCAAAAGAACATTACAAATGAACATCAGTGCTTATTATAACATAGTATATACTTATGGCTGAATGATTACCGAATTACATTACAGTAGTCGATTAGATTAAGTGAACATTAGGGCTTTGGACGAGGTCTTCGTCCCTCTGCGGAAGATTCATCCTTCTTAATTGGGCGACGCCAATTGTCGTCATTTCCTTGTTCTTCACCACCATTACCACCACCTCGAAGTTCGCGGTCGCGCCCGTCTCGGCCGTCCCTACGCTGAAATGAAGGAGGGTCTCTTGCTGATCTCATGCCACCTCTGTAAAACAGAAAATAGAGTGCATTATTAGTATTAAACCCTGTAGCCTAAACAGTGACAAAAAATATATCCAATGATGGCGCTTTCTTTACCTATTCATTCCTGAGTCTCTGTCACGGTCACCGCGATCTCCGCGCTCGCCACGATCTCCGCGCTCGCCACGATCCCCACGCTCGACACGATCTCCGCGCTCGCCACGATCCCCACGCTCGACACGATCTCCGCGCTCGACACGATCTCCGCGCTCGACACGATCTCCGCGCTCGACACGATCTCCACGCTCGATACGATCTCCACGGTCGCCGCGTTCTCCACGATCACGAGGAGTCTGCGGAGCATCTCCTCTCCTCCAAGATCCATCGTCAGATCCCTACCAGAAAGTAAAATATAATGGTCTTATTACTACACAAGGGCAAGGTAATTTCAAAACCATGAGCATCATCGTTCGAACTAATGATCTTATTTCGTTACTTACCCGGGCGGGATCGGTGCGTGGGCGTTCAAATCCACGGTCTCCACGATCTCGGTCTTCTCTCTTTCTGTCGAAGCCTCTATCCCTATCTCCCCTATCCCTGTCTCGATCTCCACGTGACCATTCACCACCACCCCGTTTTCGATCTCCATCACGGTCGCCCTCAGGTCCACGCTCGATTTTCCTTTCGAAAGGACGTTCTTCGCGTTCAATAATCTTGGGACGATCACCACGCATTTGACCACGGTCAAAGTCTGAGTCACGTTCTCTCTCACGCTCTCTTTCTTGACGTTCTGGTCTTTCACGAGGAGGGAGATTTTCTTGAGGAGGTAATTCACCGGACATAGCGGCAGCTTTCTTTTCCAGAATAGCTTTAGGAACCCAAACACTAGGACTTGCTGCAACTGATGGTGCAGAAGCAGAACCACGAGCAGTGGCTGGTGCTGACACAGACTTTTCGGTAGCCGACTTTGATCTCCAGACCTCAGGTGCTACAGGAGCTGGAGCACCTGTACTTGCAGCTTCCTTTTGAATCCTGTCAACCCTCTCCCGATCACGCTCTTCGATTTCACGCTGTTTCGCACGTTGTTTCTCCAGGGTAACGCGGTTTCGTTCCTCCAACTCCTTCTCCACTTTCTCTCGCTCAATCCGATCTTCTTCCTCCTTGGCTCGCCTTATAGCTTCAAGGCGAGCACGTTCCAAAGCAGCCACCTCTTCCTCGTGCTTGCGACGGCGCTCCTGTTTCCTCTGCTCTTTCCTTTCAGCCAATCGTTTAGCCTTCTCAGCCTGGAAGCTCTTTTCAAATTCGTCCAATTTATCCATAAACTTATCACGTCGAGCATCCAGCAAATCTTTCAAAAACTTGTCCTTGTCCTCCCGCATGCGCTTCATTCTATCCCGATTAGCCACAGCAATTGTGCGTTCTTCAATCAAATGAGAAATCCTCTCGGCCTCATGAGCTTCCCATTCCACCTTCTCCTGTTCCTTCTTCGTAGTCATGTATTCTTCAACAACAACTATCTCTTCCAGCCGCTTAGCACGCTCGACATGATCAAATCGCTTTTCCTGAGACCTCATTCTTGCCAGATGCTCTTTAGCCTCTTTCTGTAGCTCTTCTTGTTGACGTTGAAGCACTGTCTCTAAATCCAACTTCGACGAGTCCTCATTGAACTTCTCAATTATCTTCAATCCAATCGGAGTCGATCCAATTTGCTTAATTCGTTCTTGTACCCGACGAGCCTTTAGTTCTTCTTGCTCTGCTTCGGCCTTCTTCTTTTCTCTATCTTCACGTTCACTTTCGAGACGTTTCGCCTCCATCATCATTTGTGCCTTCATCATTTGCTCAACCCGAAGCTTCTCTTCGTAATCTTTGTCAATAGCTGTCCTCTCAAGCTCCTCTCGCCTTGCAGCAGATAGTTTTTGACGTGCAAGTAACTGTCGGTGAAGCTGACCTTCAGTTTGCCTCAACTGGTTCAGTATTTTGCCTCGGATCATATCTTCTTCATTCTATATTTGGAGTACAAAGTCAGTTATTCGTTTAAGACATCGTAACATATTTCAGTAAATCTAACAATTGTATGGCAGACGTACCACAAGTTGAATCGGATTGATCATCTCAACGGTCTCTTGCAAACAATCCATTACATTAACCAACTGAAGGCGAACCGTCTCAGATGGCATAATTTGCAAATGTGGCCCTTCTGGAAGATCCTCACGAGAAGCCTCCGCAAGCGATGACCCGAATTTAACGCAGTTGGAGCGATGATCTACAGTAATCTGCATGTCGTTGTACCTTACAGCATCCACCAGTATTTGCTCCAATTGTGTTTGATTTGAGAAAATGGTCATATTCATCAAATGGTCGTAATCAATGGTCTGATACACCTGTAAACAAACATATTTTACAGGTTATTTTTCGCAGCATGCTAACAAACTCCAATTTCCGTCATTGACAGCGAATTATCTAAACGTGATGTCGTACCTGGGAAATCTGCTTAATAAGACGCACAAGAGTAACTTCTCGAAGAGCATCAATGTACTGTTCCATGTAGTCAGTGGGATGTTCTCCCTCAGCAGCACCTTTCAATAGTTGATCAACATCTGCACAAAGACTAAGTGGACTGAACTGAGTCTCCAAAATCTCGTACAGATCTTGCAAAGGCTTAATTGCATTGCTTAGAATTCCATGACGACTGATATCCCGAATCATGGATGCTCGAGTTGGTGGCTGCGGCAGGAACAACAGAGTCGCAAGCTTCTGAGATTTCTCAAGCATTCCCTTATCAGTTTCAACAAATCTCTCAAATTCCGGATGCAACACCGGGAATGGAATTGCCATCGTTGCAAGTACCACTTGCGAAGCGTTCCTAGAATGATCATAAACAATACGTTTGTAGTTCAGTGCCTTGCAGGTGAGTTGAAATCTCAAAATAGTATTATCCATACATTACTTTTAATATTTAAATTTTAAATGTACTTACTTTTGGAGCTCGTCCGCGGAAACATTCTTCTTCATATCTTTACAGAGCAAGTAATATTTCATCAAAGTAGCAGCATGAAACAAGAGGTTTCCTGCCTTCCAGAATACAAGAGACAGCTTTTGATAATAATACGCCATCATCCTCGTCTGAGACTTCTTAGATTGGTTCATCAGAAGGTGAATATCTTCAATCGCTTTGTATGCCTCTTGCCACAACTCCAAAGTGATAGCAGAATCCAGTTGTGACAATCTAGTCTCCATGTTAAGTTGTTGTGTTTCCGGGGATGAAAAATCAATGCTGTTCATCTGTGAACCTTGACGATTGATAATGTCATCAAAATGCTTTCGAAGCCGCTCACAAAGCTTCCGGAATTCAGTCTTGCGGCTGTAGGCGAGGCAAAATTTGAACGCCTGCAAATCACATTACGATAATAATTTTAGTAACGATGTTAACATTAATTGTCAATTATTACTGCTATATGTATAGAGATTTAGATTCACTAACCATCTGGGCAATATCGTGATATAAGTTTTCCAATCTTGGGTTATTCCTCAGCAAATCCAAACACTGGGTGTAGGATTCCCACAAAAACTTAACCCATGGGATTAAAGCTGCACGCCCGCTCCTCTCCTGAGCTTGTTCCTCAGTGATGACGCTGAATGTACAAATAATTATTCATTAATAAGTATTCAATACTTCATAATCATCCCTAATAATAGTATTTAATACAATTTTAAGCACATACTTCAACAACGTCATATCAGCCATGGACAAGTTGTCCAAATCATCAACTTCCACGATGGTTACAGGCTCCGTTGATTGTTCAGCAGCAGCTTTCTTCTCAATCAGGGCCTTGGCTGTTTCCGTCTTCTCCTCTGCCATTTTAATGTAGCTTCTAATTACTTTCTCAAGAAGTCCAACGTTCACCTGAAAGTTGTCAAGTAGAAAAAGTATTAATTTACCGACCTATATAATTACTGTAATGGGAATATCATAAAGTTATATATCGTTTTATACTTACCGACTGACACATGAGCCTGTACTGATACAAACCCTCCTTGGCAGTGTGCGGCTTTTTAAGTTCCACACAGAGCTCCAGGTACTTGAGCATAATCGGCTCAATGACCTTCTCACTGAAGGACCTGTGCTTCTTCCCCTTGATGACATCGTAGAGCGTGTCCAAAGCCCGAGTAGGCTTACCAACCTCAATGAATTCTACACAATACAGAAGAGAAACATAATTAATTCTAGGCACTTCAACTTTTCGCTACAATATCTATATATCTCATGACTAAACTAGCAATTTTAGGTTGACTCCAGAACAAATAAAACAAAACCACAAATGACATCAATTATCTTTCCAAATCCTCATCCAAAAATCAATTGACAGCCTCCTTCCTCCACCCTCCATATAACTCCATATGTTGTAAGCTACCTCCAACCTCCCTAATTATTCTTACTTTCAACAAATCAAACTACCAACAACTTCCACACACAAGTTACTTTAACACATAAACTAACTCAACTTAACCCAAAATCTAACCAAACACTTAATAAATCCCCATTTTAAACCACCCGATTCCAGTCGCCATAATCAACCACTAATTTCACCCAAAATAACTTACCAGTTGCCTTTTTAAGGGCATTCTCCGGCCTCTGGTAGTACCGCGACATCCTTCTATAAAAATCACCGATAACCTTTCACTTTTAAAAAGAGTTAATTTCACAATTAAAAAGCAAGTTGCAAAATTGACAGCAAACGCCGGGTCTTATGTCTAACCCTGCCTTCTGCCAAATCCAAGAAATGACTGTAGCACCACCAAAAAAAATCTTCTCACCAAAAAGTCGACAGACAGAGCTGAGAAAACGCAGAATGAGCGAGGATAGCGAGTGCCTCTCTGCATTCGGCGTAAGGGAGAAATGCACGCAAGGTGATTTGAAGTTTGGTGCAGTTCCCTGTCTCACGAAACCCAACACCTTTCGCTTTCGCAGCTTAGGCAATGGGCTGCAAATAGGGCGAGCTGACCAGGCTAGATGGTGCGATGGGTATGCTGCTCTCGTTGGAGGTGGGGCATTGTGAGAAGTTGTTTATTTCAGATATTGTCCATAGGTAGGTGACTTGTCAACGCGGGAATTTTGGTGGAATCAAATTACTGTCAATAAACAAGAAGTGATGTGTCAAGTGTCAAAATGTCATTTATTGACAAGGTGACATTTGGATTGAAGTAACTAGCTTCTTTCGAAATTAGTTAAAGTTGAAATTAAGGGTTTTGTACTAGAAAGAGCCATTTTCGAGTGAGTAGTTGGTAGTCATTGTATAAATGTGAAAGAAGGGAAAGTAGGTGTTTTTAATTGAGTAATTAATGGTTGGATTAATGGAGCAAGGTGGAAATACTGCTGGAGAGAGTGGGGCCAGGGGAACAAATAGTGGAGGAGTGGTTTCCGCTAAGCCGATTTCTTGTCATTTGATAGGTAACGTGGGCATACTTAATAAATAATTTTAATTGGAAGTGTGGAGTTAGGAGAGTTGTTAGAATTAGTTTGTTAACTTGTTTATATATGTTTTAATTACAGAAGCGGACCTACTGGGAAATGTCTTGTGGAGCTGGAGTTACCCTACCTGTGATAATGAGATGAAGTTGGTGTGTCTTAGGAAATTAAATGGGATACGGAGAGGATGTCCTAAAACGGAAGAAACATTCAAGTTTTTCAGATATAAAACAAGTTGGTTTTATGTGTTTGTGTCAAGCTCTCTGTCCACGTATGACAATAGTAAAAGTGTGAAATTGGAAAAGGTAGCGTATGAATACTATGTTGATAAATGCTAATAACTTACTGGAAAAGTAGTGATTCTGAATTAAGTAGTAATTGTTGTGGTTGTTATTGATTGCAGGTTGACCAAGTTAGTGTTATTGTAGAGGCAGAAGATTTGAACCTGGAACGATACCAAATTATTGCAGAGGTTTTGTTTCGGACCTACTTCAAACAAGAAGATCCTACTGTAGTGCTTCAACAGTTTCTATCCATTGTTGTCAGTGGGACATGCCAGTTACCCAAGAAGAAGTTGTTTTGCTCGTCAGACTACGACCTTTCTTTGCCTTTCTCAGATTTTCAGCTTAAAGGTATTATAGCAATCACATAATTATTGACTTTAACCTCGGTATTAGTTTTATTTGTGGCGCAGTACGTCATCTTTTATGATTTTATACTTTTCTTTACTTAGCGATCATTTCGAAGTTTGGACTGGAAACGATAGTTTTGTTAACTGCTGCGCTTCGTAAACAAAGGATAGTTATATATCATCACGATATTGATGGACTAGTCAAGGTATTTCTTCGTATGTATTCTAAGGAGCGGTGAAAAAGTGGAATTTATAAAACTGAAGACTAAAATATTAAATGATTTTATGCCTGTTTTATAGTACGCCCTTAGTATTCCAGCAATGGGTTTAATGGATGAATGGAATAGTGTTTACCCGTGGGTAGGATGTAATGAAGATGAACTAATTTCTTTTACGGTATGATTTCATATGTTAAATATTAATTATTTGTGAAAAACGGCACGGCCTCACGGATGGAAACATTCGTTTAATTTTTACAGAACAGTGACTTTCACATCATCGGTTGTCCGAACGCGAGCATCGAAAACCGCAACGATTTGTATGACGTATTCGTAAACATTCCAGCCGGGGAAATAAATGTAGCATCTCACGCTAAAGGTAAGGACAATCATGCCTGCCACATTGGTAGTTTTATGATTACACTACACTTCAAATCTAATTCATGGCACCCGTTTTGGTTTCATTTACGTCAGAAAAAATGATGATGAACAAACCCTTCAAGGAGATGGCTTTATTTATGGTACAACTGGCTGAAAACAACGACTTAAGCGAGTGTGATATGGCTCGAGAAATCCAAGGAAAAATTAAAAGCCTTTCGATTGATAATTATCAACCTAAAGTAATAACGTTTTAGACGTATGTTTTAGGTGTTGCATATATGTTTTACCAGCAGATTTTAGTGAATGACCAATAAAATTGTTTAATTCCCTCTAGAAACAAACATCGGCCACCGGTGAGGCATAGTGCTCTTGTGGACGCTTCCGATTACCCTACTGGACATGGTCATTTTATTTCAATACACACTCCTTGCTGCTTGACGATCACAAAACAGCGTAGCGTGACGGAGGCTGATTACAGACGCCGTCTAACTTCACGAAGGCAACGAATTTGAATCGATTACTGTGACAAATTAATATAGAGACACTGTTTGGCAGGTAGTTCCGTTCCCCATTTAGCCTTCTGAGTCATTCCAAGCACAGTACAATACAACACAATAAATAATTTA
>JAQFZW010003978.1:0-11427 GCA_034687055.1 Heteromurus nitidus | reverse complement strand
TTTATACCGACCCAGGATTTCGCTTGGCTCGGGTCGGCTCGGGTTTATACCGACCCAGGATTTTGCTTGGCTCGGGTTTATACCGACCTAGAATTTTGCTTGGCTCGGGTCGGCTCGGGTCGGTAGCTCAAGGTGAACAAGTGTGTCCACATGTCGTTGAGATGTTGAGAAACCCCGCGTATCACAGAAATCATAAGCGTGCACTTGAATAAACACTTTGAGGTGATTTTTAGTAACTCCAGCAATTGTTTTTGTTGTTTTATTAACAGCTCCCCCGGCTTATGCTGACGTAGTGAGTGCCGAAAGCTTCGTTCCAACAGCTTTTGGTGGTGATGCTGAATCAGCTTTAGAAGAAAGTCCGGCACCAGAAGCTTCCTGTAGTATTAACTTTGTGCCAAATTATGTTACGTACAATTACAATGTTTAAAAACAGTTTCTCAAATTTTCTCCTCTATGTTGTAATCTGCATTTCCTTTCAGCACATGAAATGAATTCAGCGAGTACAGAATTAATATGTATGCCAAAAATTGTAAAAATATTGAATCAAGAATGTAGTTCGTTTCGTTCGTTCGAAAACCCCAAGAATTCTTTATTCAAATTACCGTTGACGTTGCTGAATGTTTGGATCTACGAGTATTGTTGGGGGTAAGAAATATACACAGATTATAAAATACTTGTGGCCAAAGGAATAAATTCCCAACTTTGGCCCGGAAACCGGAAAAACTTTGGAAAAATAATGTATCGTAAATTATGATGGTCATGATTTTATCAAAGATTTATTACGTATGGTACATTCTGAACATAATTGTTTATTGGTTTATGTTTAATTACAATTTACACATCTTGTGTCTAATTCCATAATGGGTTCTTTGCTTGTTCTTCTAGGGATTTTATGGTTTTTTAACGAAATGGGGTTATTACTAATTCAATATTGGTCTTACTCTTTTGTAAAATAACATGCTATGCTGCCGCCAGCAGCAGATTTACACGGAACCAGAACCAACACATTACAGTCCGTATAGAAATGCGAATTCTGTATTCCATAAATATTATTTTCATTCCGGTTGACCTAACTCGTACTTTAATACGAAGCATTCATGTTTCATGCTTGGCAAATATTATGGTAACTGAACATAATCCGATATCACGAAAATAAATTAAAAATACAACGACAACATGTCTTATGAAAGTATCTACATCAACGTATAAAATGTTGACAAGGACACCCGTTCAAAACACGGTTTCTTTATTACTCAGTGTGTAAGAATAAAATCCGAGTAATAATTTCTTAACTGTTCCGTAAATTTATTTCCCAACTATACCATGCTTTCGCTCCAATCGAAAATGTTTTTGAGAATATCTATAAATCACTCATGCGTTTTCTTCCGCAGTGCGGGCCTCTCGTTACGTAATTAATGTTTGGAAAAACGAAAGAAACCTTTCAGGAATTCGTTACCCAACGGGAAGAATGACGCAAATATGATCAAATTGCGTAACTGCTTTTCTTGGCACAATGAATTATTAATTACCTAAATCCAAGGAATTATTTCTGTGGGTGATCCGACATGAAGAACTTCGAATCTAAATATTAATTGATAAATTTTGAAACTGGCATGGACGAAATATCTGAAGAAACGGAGTATATATACAGCTGTAGGTTAGTATCAATTCGTAATTTAAGCATAATCCTCATCGTCTCAAATTTATAAGTCAAATTCCAACATTCTCTGTTTTCTGGCTTTGGCGAAATTTATGACTCATATACAAGCCTATATATGTGTGGAGTTTGTCTGAATTTTTGCTAAGTTGTGATTTATTCGTAGGTTGTCAACCATACCGTTTCTTGAGCAGATCGAAAACGATTGAATTAGATTTCACCATGCTGAATCGGTTCACCTTGAAACTCTTTTCCTTCGTTATTAACAGTGGCTACTTTTGGGGATGCTTTCCATACAGAGTCACTTTGAAGGAGAATTCCAAACTAGAATTTAAGTTTGACAAATCCAGGCTCTCTAAGTTGAGAATAATATCATTTCTTGCTTTGTACAGTACATACCCACTCTATCTCATTTTCCAGATACGTCAGCAATTTTCAGGAAAGTCTCCAAATATGAATTTGGTGCTTAGATTGGTCTACTTGGTTCTCTGCTTCGGTGGGATCATCTTCCTCCAGCTGAATACGGTTCTTAGATGGGGCAATTTACCAGACTTGGCTGAAAAATACATACAAATTTTCACAGATCGAGGAACGGTTAAGCTTTCCTCAAAATGCGTATTTCTAATCGTTTTTGGCTTAATAGTCAGCTCCCAAAATTTGAAAATGCTTTTGAAAATCCCTTCCGACCCCACCTTAATTACGTCAATTTTAGAAAATCCCAAGAAGTCGTCATTCAAATTACCATTGACATTGCTCAATGTTTGGATGTACGAGTATTGTTGGGTAAGGAAACATACAGATTATAAAATACTTGTGGCCAAGGAATACATTCTGAGCTTTGGCCGGGAAACTGGAAAAAGTTCGAAAAAATTATATTAATCGTAAATTATGGTTGTCTTGATTTTGTCGCAGATCTCCATGTGGATTTATATGCTTGTTTTCGTTTTCGGGTTTCTTCTCTGTTCGGAATCATTCTTCACGCAGTTGATACGGTACATTTGTAGAAGAAATTTTCAATATTTTTCACGTTACTTTTTTAGCAAATTTCCACCGGTATGTGAATCGTGACATTACAAATCTTCACAGGGAATTGGACAGCAGGCAACTTCTTGCAGAAGGTGAACTGCGACACACCTTCCAACAATTGCGAACCTTGCAGGTCGCTTTTGGCATGTGGCATTCCAATCTACGATATTTACCCACATCCTACTTCACATTCTCCTTAATGAACATCTCCTCCCTTGCCATCTATGGGGTACTCAAATTCCCTGGCACTTCAGCGATCAGAGCAGGGCTTATTGTCATTTGTTGCAACCTCTATTTGCGAGTGTTTATCAAAAGCAGTGCCCAAATTCACGAGGCTTCGAACGAACTGCTGTACGTCCTTCGTCAGCAGGCGAGTCTGAGGAAATCAAAGTATTGTCAACGGTTCGTCAAGTCAATTCCAGTGTTTAAGATTCGAGTGGGGAATGCCTTCTTCGTGGAGAGAACCACAGTACTCAATGTTGGCGATATCATTATCAACAATTGTGTGAACCTTCTTCTCATGTAATTTCGAACCTGCAAGCAGGCATACATTATGGTTGCCGGAAGTGTACAGGCAGTTCTGTATAAATCATTACCCATTACTTCACTAACTTGTTAATTTTGACACTTTTAATTATGCTAACAATAACAATTTATTGTAATAATAATGTAATAATTGGAATAGTTATAATAGGTTACATTTTCTGTGAAATACATATCCCTCTATCCAGCTTACATAAATTATATTATAAAACGGAAATCAAATGAAATTTGCTAAATAATTTTCTCATACAAAATGAAGATCTGACAGTTTGCTACTAAGAAGATGACATGATGGAACATTTTCCAGTCAGATCGATTGTGTCTTTGGTTTAAATATTGGGGAAAGGCGACAAGCATTCGAGCATACATCGCACAGTTGTTACGGTAAACAACGATAAGTGTTGTATATTTTAGTTTTAGCTTGACATAATTTTTTCGTTTACACTTGAATTTAAACCACCAGTTTTTAATCTGAACAGAGAAGTTGAGCTGCGACAACTCTTTCATAATTTGAGAACCTCGCAAGTTGCTTTGGCCCAGTGGCACTCCAATCTGCAATATCTACCAAACTCCTACTTCATATTCTCGCTAATGAACATCTCCTCTCTTTCCAATTATGGAGCACTCAAATTCGCAGGAATTTCAGCGATCAGGGCAGGAATTATTGCCATCTTGTGCATCATGTGTTTGCGAATCCTAATGACAAGCAGCGCTCAGATTCATGAGGTTTCAAAGGAAATCTTGTTCATCCTGAGGAAGCAAGCGAAAATGAAGAAATCAAGGTTTGGCCAATGATTTGTCCATTCCATTCCAGGATTTAAGATTTATATTGGAAATGCTTTCTTCGTGGAGAGAATGGCAGTTCTCAATGTTGGCCATATTATTATCAACAATTCGGTGACCCCACTTCTCTTGTAATTTCAAACTCACAAGTATGCACATTCACACAAGCTCTGTGTAAATTATGAATTGAGGTTTTGAACTAACGATTTAACTAATAGTGATTTTGAAAGGAATATGTAGTATAATATAATATGGCACATATAGCTTTTAAATATGAACCAGTTAACTGACGTAGTAAACGCCATAAATATTAAAGAAGAATAGTGGTATCAAGATTCAATTTTAAATTCAAGTTTATATTCTTGTTAGGGTGCCGACTGGTGATGTGGTGATATGCTCATGATCGTTTTATGGCTGATATTTATGTGTAGTCATTTTGAAGTAGGAATTAAAAAACACAAATGCTTGAACTTTGATATATGCTATTGTTTAATACCAAAAATCATCGCTATCGCGAAAACTTCTTCATATAATCATAACAGTTTTACGTTATTACGTATACATTCATATTCAAGTTACATCCAAATCATCTAGCATTAAACTTTCTGCATAAATTTCCATGTAGTCACCTAAACCCTAAACCTAATCATACTTATTAGAGTTGCAAGCTCATGAGCCAACCAATCTTTTTCGCTTTTAACTGATTAATTTGATTTGCTCCGAAACAGGGTTTCAGTTACCGCAATATCTTCCTTTCTTATATTCTCATCACCCCAACCCCACGCAGGGATATTGTCACTTTCGGAAAGAAGCTTATTCTGGCCTGTCTCCTTATTATTTTGAAGCGGATGCGAACCATCGCCAGTTCGGTTTACTCGATCAACGAGAAGTTTATGGGAAACGGATTTAAGATCCCAAGCCCATCCGATAAGGGCAAAGCAACGAATGAAAACAGTGGACAAATTTATTTTGAAACCAAATTCGGCTGCTTTGAAATCCCAGGGGAATGTATGATGAAAATTGTGCCAACCTTCACCAAAGGTGAGAAGGGCTGCCAACTTGTTTTCCGTTGCCGAAATGAATCTGAGAAAGACATTAAATTTGTAAAGAAAGGAATAATATAGATAAACATAAGACTTGTAATATTCAAAACGTCATACTTGTCGTAAGGTTTGTCACCCCAAATATGCGCGATACTGTTCACAAAAAATGTGAAGTGGAGAGATCCTGTGTAGCGGGAGAAATTTGCTACAACAATGTGGAATACTGACATCTCCGGAAATAGCCAACGGAATAAAGCCATTGGAATTAGGAAAAACATGACAAGTAGAAGTTCCCAATAATATCTATTGTAAATTGTGACATTTAAGAAAACTATAAACACTTTTAAGGACACATACGTTAATAGTTATTGTTGAATCATTAAACTTACTTGCTTTGAAATCTGACAACGGGATCCCTCGCCAAGTCAGAAATATCAATGATTTTATATTTTTCCTCCACTTCAGGATGTTTGGCCTGATACAACCATGTCATATGACTGAACCAGAAGCCTCTGGAAGCGTTATGTGGGTCTGCGTCTGTGTCCACGTATTTATGATGAACTCGATGATCCTATGATGAAGCCAAGTTAATTAGTTCACTAATTTCATTTTCATCAAAGGGTAAAACTTTTCATGTGAATTTCAATTATTCTTACTCTGCACCATTTGAAAATGGGGTACTGCCCACTGCCCGTCTGCAACAGCATCATAATAACTTTCATAGGAAGGTTTGCCTTGAACGTGTTGTGTGTCCAGTATCGATGGGCTCCTACCGTAATTCCGAACACGAAGGTGTAACTTATCATGATTCCTTGGAAATTAAAATCCAAAGTATATTATTTTCCAACAGAGTCAACTCAAGATAACTTTATTTGAATTTGTGTGATATTTTTACCCAAAATAAGGGACATTCTTGGAACGATTCCAAATGGCCATAAATAGAGAAAGTAGTAGAACATGCAGGCATGAGGGATAACTCCAATAAATATCCCGTTGAAAACATGTTGCTCCAGGCCCAATGGCTTATCAAACTTTTTGAATTCTGGAGGAAGCTCGGTGTCATCAACCGACCTAATTTTGGGTTCCTTCGACTTCGTGTGCCTACTCATTGCAAAATCATGTAAACGTTGACAATCCCCAAGCAGAATGAGACCAAATGAGACTGAGACTCACGAAACCACTTTGAAGACTAGAGCTAGACATAATAAAATACATCCAGATTAACGATGGAATAAAATGAAGAAACCATTTCAGTCAATGTTTAATGAGTTGTTAAATGATGAAATTTTCTAATAGACTTAACTTACCTCATTGCGCATTACAGTTCACAAATCACGTGTTCACATACACGAGCATTTCAATGTTTAATGATGCATTGTTTTCTGCTAATAATTCACTACTAAATCTGTCATATTTGATCATATTTGTGAGGGAAAAACTAGCCTAACATAATTCCCTATTCTCAACAGAAAGTCCTATTATTATTGAAGCTGTTTTTTACAAAACTTCCACATCATTGTTTTCGCCTATTAATACATTTGACATCCGCAAAAGCAACTTTCCCAAAACCAGACCAAGCCGTTTCCGCTTCTCCACACAAAACACGATAATGGTCAAAGCCAAAAATGAAAAATGGAGGGAAAATACAACGAGAATATTTCCGCTGAGGGAAAGCTTGGAAGGCGTATGTCGAACCTTCGCATTCTGTACGACACTTTTCCACTCTGCAATTCTATCAAACCACTCATTCCACTTCCGTTCCAGAGCGGATTCAAACAAGGCGCGGAAGTTGTTCATAAATATTTCCATTGAAATTGGTACATGCTCAAAATGCCAACTTTTAAAAGTAAAGCCAAACCTCGCTTGGCTTAATGTGACCTCACTGGGATCCTCTCCCTTTTCTAAGCTAAACCTAACTAATTTATGATAAACTTTGATCACATTCTCATAAATATCAAAGAATGCACTCGTCATACATTTCGACAACTCTTTGGAATAAAATTCAGGGGACTCCATTGGTTTCGATTCCACATTATTTCTAGGTCTGTAAATAAGGCCTTGGAAATGTCTCACTTCTCCCCTGGAAAATACGCTCGAGTTTTGAATGTACAAAAATGTGTCGAATATTGTTACCAACGATTCTTTCGGTAACGTTGACGATGGTTCATAGTCACGGAAAATTAAATCACTATTTTCAACTCCAGTCGTCAACGGTGAATAGAGTGTGAAGTTCCTCTCCAGAATTTCCTCGAAAGTATTTACCGAGCTCACCCTGGTCACCGGTACAGTTAGCTTCTGAATTGTTTTCGCCTCGAAGCATTCCTTCAGGATAATGAGCATCATAATCCAGCCCATGGATAATATTCTAAATTTGTGAACAACACTGGTCCCTTGGGTGAGGAGCATTGTGTACACCACCAAAAGGTCCCCTAATTTATCTCCACTGCTCCGAACTTGAGTGCTTCTGCTTCTCAAAACATTAACGAAAATTCCTGTAATCAATCCTCCCGTAACCAAGGCAACCCAATTCCAAGTATCAAAAGCTCCAATAAATCCAGCCATGGATAAGCCCCAGGTTTTCTCCGGGGGTAGACAGTGAAGGAAGTGCATCGCGTTCCGGGAATTCACAGAAACGTACATTTCACTGGACGCATAAGTTTCGTCTTTGACAACTGGATAAACCTTAACAAAGGCATGGACAAACTTGCCAACAGTCTCGTATGGGATTTTAAGACTTTTGTACAGAGTCTTAAACAAAATTGTTTCAACAGTGGGATGCTCATTAGTCACCAAATATTTGAGAAAATACTTGTTTCCAAGGTTACCACCGTCAGCAGATTTGTTACCATCTAAAATGTTCCAAAGACGTTGATGCAAGAGGAAAATTTGTTTCTGAAATGAGTTGAGAGTAGCCATATTTGAGACGTCATCTTTCAAACGGTGAACTGGAACGAATTCTCTCATAGCCACCTTTATATTTTCGTACGGTGGCCAATCACATGTTTTTTCCATTCTCCAGCAATTCTCCACCTGGCGAAACAAGATAAACCGGAAGTAATCCAAGACGGAGATGTCTTCGATGAAGTTACCTTCTTTGCTGTCTGGATTTATCGGCAAGCGGATGTTAAATATCATGATGGTCACAGGCTGCAGGATGAAATTATGACTTTTGCCAACGAAATGCATCAAATATTGCAGCCTGTATAAACGTCGTTGCTGAATTTCATGGTAGTCCTTCCCCTCTGCCTGGATTGGATGCCGGAATTCCGATGGATTTTCCAGACTGACTCGAAAATGGTTTCGAATTTGGGTGAAGTAGTGGCCAATATGAGCTTTCCAATTGATTAAACGATGGTCTAAAATCGGATCAAACAACGAATCGGGAAGTATGCCATTTTCATTGGATTTAGAGTGCCGTTTTCAGCCTGAGACCCAACTTTTGCAAAATGGGGCCGGAATAAATAGCTGGACAGAGCAAGTTCCTCGTGGCGGTGGGATGGAGCGGAAGTGAAATTCATTTTTTCCCAGAGAACGGAAGATATAATGACCTTCAGGGGAACATTGAAGGTAGTTGGAGTAGGATTTACTTCGAGGGTTCCGATTGTTGGACTTTGACCGAGGATCATTCTGACGGTGGTAGAAAGTTAAGACAGACATGATTAGAGGCACTTTCCACGGCAATAAATTGTAGAAGTTGTTGTCCTCCGAAATTATCAGATTTCCAACCTCGAAATTGAGTGGGACGGTTACCTGGATTGGATTGAATACGGGATTAAACAATTTAAAAGATGAAATTATTTTCCATGCAAACGATTTTATGCAAGACTTACATTCGCAACTTTTAGCGACAATATGTGGATGGTGCAGTTTTCAAAAATTTTGAGTTGCTCATTTAAATCCAGGTTGTTTGAGGCCTGTGTAAATGCGGACCCCTGTCCGAAGGTTAGAGTGAGGAGAAGTAATTTTAGAAACATTTCTGATGACCAGAACAGGATTTTTCCTTCTGTTCGGCAGATTGTGCTTCAGAGAGTACGTTGAACAAATATTTTATGTATAGCTCGCAGAGTGGAAAGTACTGTAATCTAACTAGGTTCGTATCGCCTAGACACTTTATTCAATTTATTTCTCGCTTCGCATTTTCATGTCTACAAATAATTAATTTTATAGTCTCGCGTGCTTCCATAGTGTCGCGTCTGAAGCGTAACGATAATCGAAATCAATTCCTACCCTACCCAGTACGTCTGTCGTGAAAGCAATTTTTCTGTTTCCTGTTTTTCAATCCAGCCAGGATTGCCCAGGAAATGATTGAGTAATTACGGACAAGTAATGTAGAACAAAACATCTTTTATTTTGCGTATAAACTTTCAGCGAATACGAACTCATTAAAAAATAATTAAACTTGTAAATTTGTCAACTACGCGGAAAATGACTTGTAATTTTCAACAAGTTATAGGATCCGATCATTTCATTGGAAAAAGAGTTTTCGTAATCAAAAGATCTTCTTTGCAAATATCCTCATCTCCCCATCCCCAAACTAAAACCTTTTTACTCTCCAAAGAAGGATATGAATCAACATCTTCCTTCGTACTAACTTCGTTATTCTCATGGAATCGGTGAGACCCATCTCCAGTCCGATTTATTCGATCAACGAGAAGCTTGGTTGAGACAGTTTTTAAATCCCAGGCCCATCCGATTAGGGAAAAGAAGTGAATCACAAAAGTAGATGCATTTAGTTTGAATCCAAATTCGGCCGCTTTGAAATCCCAGGGGAATGTATGATGAAAATTGTGCCAGCCCTCGCCCATTGCGAGAAGTGAAACCAATTTGTTTTCAGCTGGTGAAATGTGTCTGTGAAAAACACATTTTGCAATGGGTTAAATACTGTCCACACTTATACATTGTAAATGAATTAAGTTTTGTTGAGAACTTACTTGTCGTAAGGTTTGTTCCCCCAAATATGAGCCACACTGTTGACTAAAAATGTGAAGTGACATGAGATTGCATAGCGGGTATAATTAGTCACAAAAATGTGAAAGAAAGACATTGTTGGATATAACCAAGCCAATATTCCCATGGGAATTATGAGAAATACGATCATCCAAAGTTTCCAATAATATCTGTAAAAATGGTCATCAATGATTCTATGTCAAAATCATATCTAAAATGTATTTTTCCATAAAAATTATTTCCTTCTCACTCGCTCTGAAACACCACAACAGGATCCCTTGCCAAATCTGAAATATCGATAGTTTTACGCATTTCTTCCACATCCGGATGCCTCCTTTGAAAAAGCCATGTAATGTGGCTAAACCAAAAACCTCTTGAAGAACTGTATGGATCGCCATTAGTGTCCGTGTATTTGTGATGAACTCGATGTTGCTACAAGAAGAAAGAATGATATTCCAATTACTAATTTTGAACATTTAAAATTCGATGTTAAATCCTTACCCAACACCATTTAAAAATGGGATACTGAGAAGCAGCCGTCTGCAACAACATCAGAATTATTCGCAGAGGGAGATTCGCTTGGAATGTTTTATGAGCCCATAATCTATGAGCTCCGACGGTAATTCCAAGTCCAGTTGTGTAACCTGTGATGGCAACTATTTAGTATAAAATGGAGAATTAATCAGTCAGTTTGTTTTAAATTGTAAACAATTGTTTTCTTTTTGCACTGTTAATTTTTTACCACACAGCAGTGTTGATCTTGTGATTATTTCGAAGGGCCACAGATAAAGAAGATAGTAGAGTGCGCATGTGTGAGGTATAATTCCAAAAAATATTATGTTGAAAACATGGTCCTCTAGTCCAAAGGGTACACCAAAGTTTTTAAATTCGAGGGGAAGTCCATCTTTCTCTGACGAAGCTTCTTTGCTGTCCTTTTCTATATTTGGATGTGCCATTACTAAATTATGTATTTAACCACAACATTCAAGTTGGAATGCAAACTCGAACTAAAGTTACATAATATAAAATACCATCTTATTTCATCTTTCGCGAGTAAAAAGTCAGTATATTTTAAAATTATCTTGGCAATTCCAGACAAACTGGTTACTTTCGTTTCATTGGCTTCGTTATGGCGCTAATCTAAAGGATTTTCTCAACGGGATGAGAAGCAACTCACATATCAAGATTGTCAATCAAGATTTTAAATATTAAAATGAGCAGACACCATAGTACATAGTCCAACGTCAACAAGGGAAACTAATGTTCTCGCGCATACATTAAACTTGTGTTATGTTCTTTCAATGACAGCGCAGTATGAGTATTGTCCATGCAAACCTAAATTATGAGAACTTTGTCGCGATCGCTTTTGAGCGTATAAATGCCTGTATTCCATTATGCAGATGAAATGAGATGAGGAAGATGTGCCCT
>JAQFZW010003977.1:0-11429 GCA_034687055.1 Heteromurus nitidus | reverse complement strand
CAGTTAATTGAAGGTGGGAGGTTTCCACCCGCTAAGACATTACGGGCATTGAGTGAATCTTGCATACTACTTGCAACCATGCTTTCAAGTTTTTCTCAAAATACTTGCAATTACGTCGTTCCAGCAAAGCCGCTGACTTTAGTTACGAAAGAAAATCTTCTGTGTCAGCTATCATTTACTTTGAGAGTTGTATGTGATTTGCTTTCAGCGAAAGAGATGTGCTAAATCTTTTGAACGGATGCATTATGAAATTCCACAACTCACGTTCATCATAAAATTCGGAGAAATATGCGAAAGGCATCAAAGCCTGCCTTTGTATCATAAAACGGGTGATTCCCGTCCAGTTTAAAGGCTTCACCCACAAGAGGAACTTAAGTGTTAAAACAAAAAAGTTTGAATCCCGACAACAAGAGGAAATTCAGAGAATTAACTCTAAACTACTTGTTTACGCTTGTTTCGCGAAGCATTTCATTCACTTGCCCCAATTCTTTCTTCTACTTGTTTTTTGCACAGGAGTGCATCCAATCCCATGACAGGTCTCTCTCTCTCTCACTCCACATCAGTAGCTTGGAATCAATCATTTCTCCAAAGAGCTCCTCTTTCCTCTCTGAGAAAACGCTAACTGATAAGTATGATTAGCCACAAGTGCACAGTGAGCAGTTAGCTCCAGCAAAGTAGTGTGGAGAGAGAAGATAATCTGGGGAAAGTAGCTCATGGAAGAGGGGAAAAATCGAGCTATCGAATAAAACGCAGTCCTCGTTAACTCAACGAACGGCACACAAATCCAAATAACCAGGTTTTTCCGAAACGAGCACACCCAGTCTTTATGTACGTTACTTGGATCACGTTCCCTCGTTTTTTTCGCACTGTCTCCGTTAACCGTAGAGTGTGAAAAGTAAAGTGAAAGTATGCTAAGTTAACGACAAAGTTTGATCGTTCACTTAAAAGCTGGAGAGGAAGTCTCTCACTTTCTCGTCCTACCACACTTTTCATTGGATATGCACATGTCACCGTCATTCCATTTCCTCTCAAGAAGCCCACGAAAAGAAAGGAGAGGAAAAACCTCCAAAAAGAAAACTGAGAAAGTGAGGGTCTCGCGAAAACCCCTTGTACTCGAGTGGTAATGAATGTTTATGTGAATTCTAAACAGGAATTCGTTAACGAGCCAATGCGAAACATTTTCATCCAGATGGGCATTACGGTGAACGTAATTAGTCATCAAGGAGAAGCAACACTAACTTACTGACACACTCTCAACTCGAGAAGACAGAGTCAAAGCTACTAGACACGACCAAAGTGAGCTCCTTGTTCGACGTTTCGTGTCATCGTCAACACGCTTTTCTTTCCAATTTACTCGCTCCCTCGTCCTCTTCATGAAAGTGTAATTTTGGAAACGCGCTTCGCGCATAAGTGAACGATGATGTAGGGAAAGGAGAGAGAGAGAGCCACTTTAAGTGAGGCAATTTTCTGGAATGTATGGCTGAGTGCGGATCTTATTTTGATTAGCTTTAGCTTACTTTGCCATGCCACACAGAACCAACACCGTCGTCGTCACACTCACAATTCACACACGAAGGAAGAAAACGGTGTGTCTACCAACGAAAGGGATTCAGAGTGGAAAGATTTGCTCGAGTGAAATAAAATGTGTATCATTTTACTAAATTGATTCCTTTTCTGGAAAGAGGAAAAAAGCAAGTCTCGTAAAGATGTACACCGATCAGAAATATAACAAATTTCCCCCTCAATTCCTGAATCTTGTTGGGTTCAACTTGCAATTTTCCCCATCAACCAAATATATACCTTTTATTTTGTAGAGATGAAGTATGTATCCTTGTATTCATATATTGCAATTGGTGTACTGTGCCTCTGGAGGAGTATATATTGGTCGTGTGCACTTACGAGAAACATAGTTGTAGTATTGACTGGAGAAGTGAGGGAGTGTGGGGAATATTATTGACCGGTGGAAGTGGAAAGCTGGTCCACTTTACTTGGATACATTTTTCTTCTACTTCTACGCGTGTGTTGATGCATTCTACTTCACTCACACATACTAAAGTACATAGATGATGATGATGGTGATGGTGGACTCTAATGATATCATGGAGAGAGAGAGAGAGAGAGAGAGGGAAAAAACGCTCTCAGCCAGTATATATTTATAAGAGGGAGGAGGGGACTATACTCTCCAAAAGCTTGATTCACTTGGCGAAGGAGGAAAAAAGCCGTAAATGTGGTAGAGACTTTGTGAGTTGGCTTCTCCAGAAAAGTGTGTTGGTGGTGGTGGAGGCCGAGGAAAATACCCTAAACGAAAATCAAACTATATTGAATCAAATGAAACGAACAGGAAATAAATGGAACGAATTTCCCTTGACTTTCCCAGTTGACTCCATTTTTACTTACTTACCACTCACTTGTTTCTCCTCTGGAAAAGGGGAAAAGGAAGGAAATCCTCTTCTCAGAGCTGCACACACGTTTTTCTAATATCTCATACGAAAAGTGCATACTTGTATAAAAGATTGAATGCAGAGAGAGAGAGAGAGAGAGAGTGCAATTTCTTTTACTCAAAAAGTACATCCATGCAACTTCTTCTCTCGAAATATATATTTTCTCTCTCTTCACGAGTGGAATTGACAGAAGAGACGAAGAGAAAAATTGTAGTGGCCAGAGCGGAGCAAGTGTTTATAGGAATACATGTCAAATTCATGATCCCCTCTCGCTCACTCACATTCACACACACACCAATGCCCTCCGATGTGATGCGATGTTCACGCCGAGTCGGGGAAAAATTATCTCAAGTAAATTGTAAGCATTCTTAGCAAACCATATCTCCGAACATTATCACTCATTTCGAAGGAAGGAGAATGTTGTACGGAATCATTACTTTTCTTTTGCCATTTCCCCCTCTCTCATCATCCTCATCTACGCTTTTACTTTACTTCACCCTCTTTACGTTTAATCAGGGTGTCGCTCAAGTGTTCGTCACACTTATGCCTCTTTAATTCCACTGATTTTTTTGAACAACGAGATGAATCCCCTCGTCTCCCTGCCACCGACGGAATATGCTCTTCACTTCACTCGTCATTCTGGGGATTTTTAGTTGTAGTTGATAAAATTGCTGGAGAAGAGCATCACAAATCATAAGATGCAATATTTACTTGCTGGCAATCCGTGAACGACTTGTGCTAGAAAAATTATTCACAATCAGAGCGGAGGAGGAGGGTGGCATTTTGTTCTCTCTCTCTCTCTCTCTCTTCATCTTGTGGTGAACAATATTGATGACTAAGACTTGTATATGAGTGAATGTCTGCAGTGGAACATAAACTGAGCTGAGAATAGTAGTATTATTCCCTTCCCTCCACTTCCTCTTAATTTCTAAATCAAAAGTCTGTCAAAATGAATGAGAATCAAGAGTGACGGTCCAGTGGAATATACTCCATCTTTTTTTGTGTGTCTGTGGAAAATGTTCATCTCGAGGTTGAAGGTTACTTTGTTGTGAAAAAATGTGCACTGGATACTGCTGGATTCCATAAGTAGCGTAAAAAGGAGCATTTTCATTCTCAACCTTCTACACAGTCTTTAAGGGGAAAAAAGTAAACCCATGGGGTCAATTTTTTTTGACGAAGCATTACTTTATCTTCTTGAAGGGTCGGTTGGATAGAGTAGAGTAATGTATATAAACAGAGAGAATATAAAAAAAATGCTGAAAGTGCATACTTCACAAGTATCATATTCTGTTCGTAAGTTGTGTTTCATGTTACAAAATGCTATTATCTCCGTCCGTTTCACTAGATTGCATAACCGCCGTCCTCATGTGAAGGAGAGAGAGAAAAGGAGGAAAAGATGGAGATAAAAGTATGTACTCTCAACTGAAGATTATGAAGAAGAGGAAAAAAATACTGTCGGGCTGAGGAAGGGCACATGCATAGGTACACATTGAGTGAGTACGACTCCGTTTTGTGAGTCCCCTCAAGGCACATGCTCCAAGGGATATGATAGTTGAAAGATGAGACTTTAAAAAGAAGGAAAGGTACTGCGAGAGAGAGAGAGCGTCTAGCTATATACTTATCTCAGCACTAGCTACCTACCTTCCTTTTTTCTAACAGGTTTCACAACTGTTAAAACGATTTCCATCCATTTTTTGTGCAGGATGCAGCCTCCACTCGTAGGAATTCATATACTTTTACGTGAAATAAATGCATCTCTAAATGGAACAGCCTTTTATCGCTTCTCTCATATCGCTTTCGTGTGTGTATGTATCTACATCTAGTTTCAAGTGAATATCTATATCCCCTTTACACTCTGTGTATATTTTTTTTGGGGGACTGGGATTGATGAACACGAATTACGTCTTCTCACAAGGGACTACTCACAACGAGACAGAGAAGTTTAAAAATTACGACTAAACATGCAGACGCACACCATTTCCTCTGAGAATTCTTGAGCAGAGTGGAGAGTAATCCATCTGATTTTTGTGAGAGTTTAGAGGAGAGAGCACACATCCAGTTCCCTTTTCAAAACTCTTCCAAATATTCACCATCTCTCTCAACTTTTTTTTGGGGAAAAATATGTGAGCGGAATGGAGGAAGGAAGAATATTCGGGATTAAAGTGAATCGAGAACATTAGCGAGGCCAATTTTAGGTCGATTGTAAAGGAGAAAAAAATCTATATATATATTTGAATCCATGTAATCCAATTTTCTCCTAAATGATTTTAATATTCAAGGGGGAAAATCGTAGAGAATATTGTTATTTAAAAAGAATACAAGAAATATTAGATTGCATGAAAACTTGTTCCTCACAGAACACATGTTTCACGCACTTTTTTTGATTGAATAACGACGCACAAGACACAATGGATTGCGTGAGCTCAGAGAATCCCTATTATTTTCCAGGACTCTGCGAAGTGAAACCTGAGTGTGTTTGTGTGGAGGGCGCAGGGAGAGAGAAAATGTATCCATGAGTTGCTTTGTTACACGCTTCCTTTTAAAAAATTTCTCAAGATTCTTTGTCCGTAAACTGACACAAAGAGTGATGTGTGATTGGGCGTGACGTAAATATGAAAATGGTAGCGATGTCGGAGAAAATGACATAGCTCAACTTGAATACACATTTATTACCTTTATTCTCCAGTGTAAAAATAAAGAATGTGTGAGCCACTCCCAACCATTTTCCACGAGGGGTTTTCTTCCTCCGCTATTTTCGCTGACATACGGTTTACCCACTGAGAGAAAAATATAGTATCCATCTACATACTTGTTTACCACATTTCGAAAAATAGCAATTTCTTCCTGTCCTAAAAACAAAATTTTAAATATGCATCAAGTAAAAAACCGATATCAGACAATCTACCTCTCCCCAACAAAATTCCTATTAACTTTATAACCTATTAACTATATATCTACTTTTGTAAAACAAATTTCTTCTCTCTATTAAATAAACTTCATCAGTTTCAATTGAAATTCAAATTGAATTGGAATAAATTTTTAGTTATGCGTTTGCAATTCCAAGTTAAGAGGAAGAAGAGAAATCAAAAAGAAAAAGAAAATCCAAGGGTTGTCCAGTGCCCAACAAATTTGTCAGATTGTTCAAGTGAATTGTGGGGAGTCAGTAGGAGAGCTCCTTTTTTATATAAAAAAATCCTGTTTCACTTTTTCCATCCCATTTTTATGATTATCATTGAAATTTCGTCTTCAATATCACATCGCGTTTCTTCTTCATCCTCCTCCAACCTCAAACAAGCTCGCAACTTGTTGAACAAGAAAATTGAGGAATGTAATCGTAGGTGTGAACAGATGAGTTTCCTGTGTCGGACTTCACAATCTATGTCATTTTTGAAATTGACTTTTTATCTCTCTCGCTCTCCCTTTGCCCAAAAATCCTAGATGTAATTGGCATGCATGTTAAAGCGCCTGCTCCACATGCTGCACTTCAAGTTGCGGAAAGTTGAGTAAAAAAATCCATGCCAAGTCGCAGGTATTCGATAAGGTGTAGAGAAAAATAGAGTAGTAAACTAGAGTGTGGAAACTTTGGACGATATTTTTTTTTCTTCGTTTAGGTGATTCGATAAGACCCTGAGAGTGAGATAACATTAGTTCAGTGCATTTAAATGCCAGGTTAAAATTTCCGAGAGGAAATGGACTGACCTCATTCAGCATGGGATAAACGGAGGCATTTCACAAAAAGGGATATTATTATGATTAGCTGAAGAAAAACAGTTCCACACCATTTTCTCCAGAGGAAAATGAATTGCCATTAAGATTCTGGAGTATTAGCAAAATCCATCATCCCTACTCTCCTGTTATCTTCATGGAAACGTTGACACTCTTTCCTCTCTCTCTCTCTCTCAACCGTGCGCTCATACACAATCCCCTGCAAATGGAGCACAAACTCAGAAATTAGAAGGTTTTTTTCGGGTTGAGTTATTTGCAGAGTTGGAATACAATGCAAAGCACACACATTTCACGTTAATGGATACATTCGAGAGTAAACAGAAAGTGTGCAGCAACAAGGTTTCTCTCTCTCTCTCTCTCTTTTCATTAGCACTCGCACTCATGCAAACTCCAGTAAAGGGGGAAAACGTAAAACTTGTAATTGCTCTTTATCACAATTGTGTTTCACACAAAAAAAGTAGGTAAAAGCCATGTGCACAACAATATCCATATTTGCTCACGTACGTATTTATACGCAGGGAAGGAAACGCATGAGGAACGATGGAAAAAAAGTCAACACGGTGGGAAATTGTAAAGATAATGTGAGCCTATGGCACACAACGCACTCGCCTTTTTTCGCCATTTCTCCACACACTGCGTCATGCCAAATACTCATTTTAATGAAAGTAATGTTTGCAAAGTGCGCATTTCGCGAAACACAATACCGGAGACAAAGGAGATATGTGATAATATTAGTGATCTCATAACAATGCAGTAACTCGCCGACCGACCACCACAACAAACATAAATATACTTCTTTTTAATAATAAAAATGAGCGAATGCGAAGTGGATTATGTGTGTTGATATACGCTCAGTTGGAGGACTGAGGTCATTAAGATATGTTCTGGATGTTGAATCACGTTCGGAAAAGAGTCACTCCAGGCAAACATATATATCTTAATGCAAATAAAACGATAACAAAGGGAAAACGCGAGCATTATAATTGGGTTCATACTGGAAACTGGAGAAACGTACTGGAAACTCTTGGCAACACAAACGGAAAGGAGCTGATTTGATTAGGTCAACGAGTTCCTTTTCTCTTTTTTTTGCATAAAATAAAAAAATAAAGATAGGGGAAATGTATCCTTTTTAGTGAATATATTTGGAATTGGCATCCACTTCTTTCAAGTAAATGATGGGCCATTCTCATTATTCCATTTCTTGAAGTGGTTCGATGTGGTGGGTGTATTTCTAAAGCTGACAGCTGAATGGAGGGAGACGTCTCCTTACTTTGAACCTCCTTCTCAGCCACTTTTTTTTGCACAAGAACAAAATATTATGGACTTTTGGTTCCTCTTCAAAACAACTTTACTTTGCTTATTTTACATGCTTCATGAATGTGCAAACAGAAACTGTCGGCTGCTTTTACCTCATCACAAACTGCACTATTTGCGGTATGAAGCACCAATTTAATTAGGTTTGAATAGGTGGATTCATCACTCGTCAGGAAATGAGAAGTTCATATATAAGTAAATGACGCACAAATATGAGTGGAACTATATATGTTTTTTCCGAAATGTTTTCCCTCGACAAGTTTGTCGGGCAAACATCAAAGCGTTCCACAAATTTTCCCTCTTGATTAATGCAACACCCACTGTGGCTCCGTCAGCTAAATTTGTTGACTCAAGTGTGGATATGCTATCACGTTGTAGGCAGAGAGGAAAATCTGAGAATTTCCGTTCAACTTGTTGTGTGATTTATTGTTTAAATAAAAACATGATCACTCATCATCCCAAATTACGTAAAACCATCGAAACCACACAAAAGCTGAGCTCAAAAAACTCTCCTTTTTATGAGCGTTCACATAGTATCGACATTACAACGTACTTGACTTATCAACTTTACATACATCAAAATGCAAAATGTCGCTTTGAGCATGATCGTTAAAAAGCACTAGAATTTACAATTTTTTTCTACGCCCGTTGTCTTTTTTTCCAAAATGTGTACTAGACAAGCAGGTGAGCAAAAACCCCCAAAAAATTGTTTCTTTTTCCCTTCTTTTCATCTAGAACAACAAGCATTTAGCAACTTTTTTACTTAAAAAATCCACATCCAGTCTCATAATTGCTTGTGTGCACTCTCCTCCTGAGAATTGGTTTCAATTCAACTTTTGTGAAAAATCCACCTCATCAATCTCATTTCAGAGGCATGCTGAGCGTGAGCAGTTATTTTCACCTGCTACATTTAATATCTCCTCTTTAAAAAACCCAGCGAGCATAATGGAAAAAAAATTATATAGAATCCTCAGCTTTTTCCTCCTTTTCCTCTTCTCTACTTTGCAAAAGAGGTAAAAAGAACATGTTGAGAGTTGAGAGAGCAAGATTGTTGAGAAAAAATACGATGCGGGACATTTTGTTGTTTTTCTCTCTCTCTCTCTCTGCAAAAGCAAAAGGTATGATTGTATGCCCATGGGCGGCATATCACACACATTGTGCAACTACTCACTAACGAAGTGAGTAAATTTGAACAAGTATAATAGGTATAATGATGCGGCTCCACTGTTTTTTTGCGAGACCGCCTCTAAAGAGCACTCACTTCTTTTTACAGAGCATCACTTCTCTTTCTTGGATGATGCTCGAATTTATGGGAATATTGTTCTTTCTTACCCTGAGACTCTCTCATCAACACAACACATGGAATATATATGAAAATTATTACAGGGGAAAATTGCATTCTCCACAAACACCATGCGAAATGCAGTTTGTGTGTGTATCTCTTGCATGATATCACCAAAAATGTTTTATTATGTCTTTTAATCGCTAATCACAGTGCACACAGGGAGAGCGAGAGAGAATATACATACTCTCGCGAAATATATATAAAAAAAAGTTGGACTGAAAGAAGAGTTTAGAAATCCGGGGGGAAGAAAAACAATCCTCTCCTCCGCTCTGCACAAAAATTCCTTTGTTGTGCATGCAAACCATATATTATTAAAACTAGTAAGCAAATTTTTCGTAAAAACCAATCAAACCAGTTTAGTAAAACACATGTAGTTAAGATGATGCTTGATGGGAGGTCATGCTTCATTTCATCCTTGTGATTTTAATAATGATCCCTGAACGAACATTACACACAAAAGCATGACTAGCCATCAATCAATAGATTTTCCCCCCGAGTGCATGCAAACGTCAGTTCAAGTAGTAATCGGCGGCGCCCTCGTATAATATATAAAAACACATTTTTTTCTTCTTCTTCTGACTTGCAACAAAATATGTATCCAAGCTATGCACCTTGAAGGAGAAAACAAGAAGAAGAGGAGAAAAAAAGGAAAAATTGAAATGTGTTTAGGAGTGCGATGTGCAAACTTGCATCTTGCATACAAAGATGGATATATGCAAGTATAGTCATAGCTTTCTTCCCAACACAATAGTACGGGATACTATCAGCCAGATCCAGTTAGGAATTATCATATTGTCAGTTTTGAAACGTACGTTTTCCATTGTTTTCTCAACTTTATCCGTAAACGAAGTAGGTTGCCGTGTCAAAGATTATATTGCGGTACTCTTTGTCTCTTGTGGCTTGTGTGGAGCAGAAGAACATGATCCCCTTCAGAAAATAATGTGTACGAGAAGATGACCAAGAGACGGTCAGTTTATAGATGGAATGACTCATTGTATGAAATTAGAAGCCACCAAAATAAACGTTATCGTTTCTATCAAGAAAAATAGCGTTGTTGTTGGCAAGGTTGACTCAAGTAGAATCTTGTGTGAAGTGAAGTAGTGACCCTCTTCCCCTTTCATTTTGGTTCGAGTTCGAGCAAACACATATTATTGGTTTTTCCATCTGCTTTGTGGTCATAAATTTATTTGTATGCTTGTAATAAATATTAAAAGTAATGTATGAGTTCACTCCGTAGCTAGAAAATGTGCAACATGGATAAGAGTCTGAGACGGAAAAATGTGCAAATGTGTTTTTTTTACATTTTGAAGAAGCTTGTATGTTCTTTATCGAATCAATTCAATGAGAGAAAACTTTATGTGATATTTATGCATGGTATATACTTGATTATGAAATCCAAGCCGGTTCAGCACATTCACTATGATTTATTCCATTTATTTTATCATTTCATTTGATACATCACTTCTTTAATCGCCAGTCAGTCAACTGCGCAAAATGACCACACTTCTCCTGTTTGATGAGGCATTTGAGTCCGAGTTGATCAGTTGGGAGCAGCTCTAGATATAATCATGTCAATCTTGTCACACTTCCCAAGTGTTACACTTCGCAGTCATTTTTGTGGACAGAGGGAAATCGTTGTACTTGATTCGTGAGCAGGACTCTCGTCTCTGGATTGGACGCGGAAGAACTTTGCCATTTCGAACATTAATATTGAGTCGAGGAGTAGTTTTCTTTCATGACCAACTGCATAATAAAAATAAGTATATCGATACACACTTTTTTAACTGCATGACCAAAGAACATGCTTTCAACTTTATACTTGAAGTAGATAATACTTAAGTTCTACCCATATGCCAAATATTTCCAAGCTTTTATTTTCTTCTGAGGAGCATGTTTTATGTGAAGGAAGACCAAGATTTTCGTGTGATATACTTTTTCCAGAGTTTAATTCATGTCACGTTGAATATTACCTTTTGTCTCTGTGACAAGGATGAGGAGGTTAAACTCCATCAACATGCTTATTATTATTACCCGTGTGTGCGCCCGAGTTCAGGTATGTAGTGCAGCAGTAGTACGAGCAATTGTTTTTTCTCTCTCTCTCTCATAAGTAAGGCACACATTTCACCGTTATGAAATATTATCGTACAAGTTGAACAATATGGAAAATAATATGTAATATGCAGAGGTGTGCTCCAGCTATTTTTTTTGAGTCGACTGTTCTAAATTTTCCTCCATGAATAAATGAAGATATATGAGTGATACACAGTGGAGTACTCTCACACACATTCCCATTCCGTCTTTGGAAAGAACGTCCTCTTTCTTTCCAGTGAAAGCTTCGAAGAAGAAAAATTGTATAAAGAAACAGAGAGAGAGAGAGCTAGTTTGGGTTTGCGTAAACTCTCGTCGACTACCTCAAAATTCACCTCTGTCTCTCTCTTCCATATAATTACCTTTTGCTTTCTTCATGCTCGCTCGTAGCTGTTAGTAAATGAAATACGATATTAAACATTTATTACCGCTGTAGAGTTGGAAAGAGAGAGAGAGAGAGTGGCCCACAAGCACGAAAATAGGAGAGAAGAGGGGGAAAAGGCCATAACGGACTT
>JAQFZW010003976.1:0-11433 GCA_034687055.1 Heteromurus nitidus | reverse complement strand
CACACACACATGGACACACACATGGACACACACAGGGACACACACTCATTTCATTCCAGCTTTATGTGTATAGACTAGTCTAGGTATTGAAATGCGATTGTGTATATAATCTTTAACGGATTTTAGAACTTATGAGAGTATGCCTGAAATGGCACAAGAATACTTATTTTGTCCATGGAAGAGACACAAAAGATTGGAGGATCTGAAGCAAATTGGATCGTCAATTGAGACCATAGATCAAACAACTAAAATGTATTGTGTGTGTACGAGTTGGTTCTGACTTGCTCAGTTTTTCGCCTGAAATAGTGATTAGCGACTTAAGATAGGACACATTCTGTATGAATACAAATCACCAAGTTTGCAATTTTTTTCCACGGAGTCCATAAAAGGAGCAGATATACTGCTTCTCATTTACATACAAAACACAACTTTACGAGCGAAACTTAACTGGCATGGCGGCTCACTACACTCACTGAATAATGAAACTGAAAGGTACACACATATACCAGGAATTATATCTAGGCACACGTGTAAAAGCATATATGGAAAATATATGTGCACAATAGATTTTCCTTCAATTAGTAGCTCTTGTAATTCCTACACTGCCACTTTCGCGTAATGCCAGTTTTATGGCACCCATTACAACTTTTATACACGCTGACATAATCATTTAGAAAAGAGTAGTATTTTCAAGCTTCTCATCATCATCACCTTTTACGTTGAATCCAAACTTTCCATGTGTGTCCGGCTCTAAGCGAATGGAAATGGTCCCGTCCTGAGTGAAGCACACAAAGAATATAGGAAAAGAGTCATTTACAATACACTACACTTGGGAGCGTTTCATGAATACCAAGTATGATGAAAAGCATATAGCATCGAGGACTGAACGTTGAACTGCATTCATTAGCCCACCATCGTCATCATCAAAACAGTGGCATGTGACTCATAATTAACATTCAGCAACTAAATATATATCATCACTTTCTTCTACGGAAGAAAATTGTCTTCAAGCTGACATTCAAAAAACTCAATTGAACTGGTATGCGAGGAAGGACGATGATGATACGCTCTCTCATATATCTACATGCAAAAGCAGCAGCACAACTTCCTTTTTAATAGTAATTGAATTATCGCCTATTTTCTTACATCTGACAATGAGTTCTCATCATCATCCACGAAAGCAATTCCTTTGGAGATGTGAGGCGTCGAAATTGCAGCCGCCGCACTCAGAATAATCGTTGCTGCTTGCCCTGTGGAGCGAGACTGCTCCATTCCCATCCCATTTATGTGACTAGTGGTGTGGCATTGGGTGACATTTGAGTCCAAGAATCCTCCCTCGCTATATCAAAATCACATTAGAAAGCAGAGCGTTTATTTTCATCAAGGTCTCCATCATAAAAGGCAATATATAACAGCCCAAATTAGAAACAGGCTGGATATATAGCATGAATTTTCGCCGACCCTAAAGTTTTCGTAAAGCATATCATCAACTTACTCATCAGACAGTTGCTGCTCAGCCCATGCCATTCGGGGCTGCTCTTGGTATCTACATTTAACATGACTTTTGTTATTAGAATCCAGAGGCAAGGTGAGCTTATGCCTTTCCGAGACTCCCGAGCCTTTCGTTAAAACCCCATTCGTAGGAGCTCCCATTGCCGCCGTAGTTTTGCTTGTCATCATGCTCCAAGCTTCAATCTTGGACTCCTTTAGACTAACTATGCCGTACGCTTCGAGTCCATTTGGCTGCTGCTGGACAGAAACTCCGTTCATGTTCCCATTAGCCTGATTATTGTGGTACACCTGAAGACTTTCATTTTGAGATGCGATCATTTCATTATTATGGTAACTTGATTGGTTTGAGGCGAGCGGGGGCTGTTGTTGAGGTTGTTGCTGCTGACACATATTGTTCTCCTTGTTTTCATTAGTTCCGTTTCTCTCCAATTCACCCGGATTGCTCCTTTCCAGCTCGGGAGAACCATTTTGTTTGTTGATTACAATCCGCTTGCTATGAGATCTGAAAAACGTTCGTCTACCTCTGCTTAGACTTCGCGAAGCATCCTCTCTTGTCTGATACTCTGTTTTGCCAGTGTAATGAAAACGGGAACCAAAGCCAAAAAGGGAGAGCGCTGGAAGATTCGGTGGTGGAGGGGTTCGCAAGCGGAAGAATGCATGATGCTCCACACAACATTTCCACAAATTCTTACAACTCCTATAACTATAACAGTTGAACAAAAGTAGCGTATCGTAGTCCTCACTCTGCAAAAGTCAAAATAGATATAGTGTAAAAATACGAAGAAGAAGCAAAATCTCATCTTGCTCCTCTTAATAATTCAGTGGAGAAGAGAGGAGGAGAAGAAGTTTCGTGCAAAACCAATAAAAGTAAAAGAGGAAGTGGAACAAAACTAAACTATGCTCTTTTTATATTCAAACGTGCTCACGTACCATTTCCCTTCTCAGTTGAATAAAGAACTGCTTCCTTTTAAATGCAATTTTCGTGATTTTTGACCAGCAGAAGGTATTGATTTTCAGACAGTTGTGATACACACTGACTCCAGATGCTGAAACGCCCAATTCAATATCCTTGCCTGCGTTATCCATTACTTTGTGGAAGCTCACTCCGTACGAGTCCAATTTTTTAATATGGTCCAAATAATTGAACTCCGCATCTGCTGGCGTTTGGCCATGATGGAGTTTATGAAGCTCACAAATTTTCCTTAACACGTCCTCTAGATTCGGTCCACTGATACGTATGTTAAGCCTCTGCAGATAGCGCCCTTCATGATCATGTTGAGTATCATCAAAATCTCCAAGCTCGGATTGGGCAGCGTACGAAGCGAGAATACAGTTCGTTTGGGGGCTGACGAGAAGCCGATTCTCGTTAATATCCTTACGGATCTGGAGGTACACATGGTATCTCGTGTACTCTTCGTGAAGCTTTGATGGATCCTCGACGAAAAATTTCGCACGAAAATAGACAGTCGCTACTGGATTGAGACGTGATGATGCTGCTGAGGAGGAGGAAGTGGATCCTGGATGAGCTCGTCCTTTCACGTTTGATTTATTTGTCGAACTGGTTGAAAGTATAGAAGTCCTCTTGTATGAAGGCGGCTTAACGAAGCGTATTTGTTTTTTTAAGAGTTTCGAGGCTTCAACCCATCTCTGCAAAACGATTAGAGCAACAAAAACAACACCATTTCAATCATTTTCTATATTATAACACAGTCTAAAATCCAGACCAATTAAAATTTGCCTCAAAATGCATTGCTTGAGACAGGGAGCAAAATCAAGGGATTTCAGATTTTAGACTACAAAGCCAACATGGCTAGAGCATACGTAATTTGATTGAACTATCTGATTCTTGGAATTGATAAGAGGCTTACGAGATGAGGGTTACTAAGCGGATATATCACGTCAGGAGGTGGTAAGAGCTCATCAAACTGGAGACCAAAGTAGTCCTTCTCAATTAGCTCCAAGTGTTGGAAAACTTTCTCCAGTAGGACTGATCCCTTGGCGGATTTCTAGGAAGAAGAATATTACATTAAAATGTGGATAAAGGTAGTAATCCTCTTGCCTTTATCTGTCCTTTCTCCGGAGAATATTATTTGGTTGCACATTGTTTCTCTGTCGCATAATCCGATAAAAGCATATTTACGCCCACACCAGAGAGGCGCATGTATGCAAAATTATTACATTTCATACAGGCAGAAGGACGAAAGGAGTCATAAAAGCATGGGAAATTTTCTTGTGTCTAATTGTGTTCTAATTACCTCAACTTCATACGTGTGTTGTGTATCATCGAGAAATATAACGGTAATACTAAGCTTCTTGCCGGCTCGGCCGATTTTCCCGGTATACTGTCGGAAAGCGGATTCACTGGAAGATGCTGGCGGACCGACAACTGCTGTAATTCCATTATTCCCATTGCTAACATTATTATTGTTGTTTCCACACGTCGAGGATGATGAAGTGGCAGAAGCGGCATTGGCGGCGGAAATGTCAACGGAAGAATCGCGAACACGGTAAGTACCTCTGGCCCCTGATATGAAACTTCGTCTGGACTTTTCGAACATGTTTTACATTTGTGTACAAAAATAATCTAGTCTCGCTCCGCGACTTGAAAGGTTATGGCTTGTGACGCGTTGTTCGTTGTTGTAATATAGCTACATGAAGAAGAATGTGTTGCGATGTAATTGTGGCGGTTGACGCTGAGAAATGTATGTATTTACTAGATGCACGATGGATGTTGTCGTTGTCCAAGTCCAAAATAATTGTAGTGTTTTACTAATTGCAAATGGATTCTACTAATCTTCATTAATTTGCACATATGGATTCAAAATTTTAATGATCATTCGATCGCAGAAGATTTTGTTGATCTATTTTGTTGATTTCGTTTGAAGATTTTTGTTGACTGAGAAGCGTAGATTATAGTATCATTGTTTCATTTCACAGACGAGATCATTAGCCTAACAATGAAACAGGGAAGTGGCTCCAAGAAATATGTCGCGACAAATTCAACAATATGTCGCGGAGAAAAGCTGGGGCTAAATATGTTTCGTCTAGTTGCAGGACTGTTGCTCGTTTATTACGTTCCTTCTGGTCCTTCACGCGCGGGGTGTTTTCATGCGTCTGCTGGTAACTGCAATTTTTAATAAAAATTTGTTAATTTTAGTAGAACGGAGATGACGCAGAGACTCTATACGAAATATTACACATTTCCCCTTAAAACATCGATAAGGCTGCCTACTCACTTCTTTCTTTATGTGTGGGTGATTCCCGAGTTCAAGAGTCATAATATGCATTAAGAAATTGACAAATGTCATAAAACGCTTTAATTTTATCGTGAGAAAATGTTCACAATAAATGTTAGGCTTTTGAAGAAAGCTTGCTTGCGTCAGCGAGAGCATTATTGTGCATACTGCACATGGGTCATGCATTGCATCCTATACCTACACTATCGTTTCCCTGAACTTAATGACTTTTTTGCATGTTGACTTCAATTATTTTTGAGGGTCCCCAAAGTATAATCTAGTGTAAGAATACATTTTTAATCATAGTGCCAAAAGGTACTAATAGCACCCCTGCACTCAATATCTGTCACTATTTTGATAAAAACGATTTGCTTTGAAACTTACAGCCTATGTCATCGCATGACATGACACATGCAATTCAAATACAAAAACAAAATCTGACACAAGAAAAAAGCGTCTTGCCATCAATTACATTTTTTCTCTTCAAAGAGATGAATTTTTCCTCGTGGAGGCATGCATACATTTAGATAATATGAATGACAATGAGGTTGTGATAACCAACAAAGCATGCAAAACCGCTAAAAACGTATTGGCCAATTGGTGTAATGCACATTTCATGCCAAGAAAAGATTTTGTGCACTTTAGTAATTTATGAGAATTAGATTAGGTTGTGTGATGTGAGAAGAGAGAGAAGAGAGATGAGTATAATATGATCGCATGATATAAAAGGTGTAATCTTGCACACTGCCATGTGTAGTGTGTGCTACAATCTTTTCAGGACTTCTTCAAAGCGTCTGATTTACTGACCTAAGGAAACGGAAATCCTACATATCTGCACACTACAATTTGCAAGATCATACATACATAACACAAATACTCTGGCACTTACAATTAACAAAAAGCAAATTCAAATGAATTCTTTACTAATATTCATAATGCATTATTATGTGCTTTCCGGCTCGCTGACTTACGAGCAGTGCATGACGCGAAGTATAAAATACACACGATGAAATGAAGTGATTGGTGCCAGTGCCATAACCAAGAACTTACAACATGATGGGGTCGTCGTTATATGTTATGAAAAGGTTAATCCATCACATACATGATGTAAGTAAACAAGAATGACCACATTTAAAAATGCAAAATCTAACAACAGTCCCAAATGTAAACATGGACAAACTACGTCAGGGCTCCCATACGTAATGAAGGCCATATAGCACGAACGCATGCGGAGAAGATAAGTTTGACTTGAGCATTACGCAAATTACATTTTAGTTCAACATAAAAGACAGTCTCAATTATGTGTTGGCTTAATGCAAAGAAGGGCTTAGTTAATGTGTGAAGGTCAAGTGTATTTGGTATTAGAGTAGTAAAAGTTAATAGTAATCCACGCTGATGCAGTGTATGCATGACCTGCAAAACTTTGTTGCACCAAATGGCTATCGTCACTGAAGTATAAGGGATTACAAATTACAAAGACAACATTTTTGTGCTCTTTATATTTGCTCAATAGAAAATGTACTTCGTTTTTGTACGTGATCAGGAATGCATAATCGCATAATAGACAAATATTTTTGTGCGGTATGCTATCATCCTAAACTATGAGTCATAAAAGCTCTACAGTAGACAATGATTAGTGAATTAATTATCCACATCACAAAAGGACTTTTCCTCAATCATTAACATCAGAATGCGTGCAAGCATGCAGCTAAAAACAAAGGCTGAAAACGTAAACACTACAATTAATTTGCTACAAAAAGGATGAAGAAGATGTTCCCCTTTTTGTGTACAAAAGGCATTTAGTAATATGCGCATTTCGGATATTATGTATTAAAAGGTTGATGATCATCATTTTGCAGCAATATTGTCAGATTCATTGCTGAGATGAGAATTGGGAACCAGTAATTAGAAGCAACGTTGTTACTAAACATGATCTATACAGCTCTAATTACCATGTACTTTACTTATACTCTTCTCAAAAGAAAGCTACTTTTCATTACCTGAGGAAATGAACGATCCAAAAGTATATCGTTGTCGTAAATGATGCAAGTTCGCAGCACAAAGAGTAGTAGCAGCAAATCACATTATGAGTATTCACGAATTTATAAAATAATATTTTTTGTATGTGCTTTGAAATATCAGTCTCAGGTCTTGTCGTTTCATAACTTTCTCATCATTCCCATGCACATTAATTTTTTTGTTGAGATCAAGAGTCAAATCGATTCAATACAGATTCTCCAGGTCCAATATTATTATTATTAACAATTTTCCTTTCCCACATTTCACACTTGGTTCATTAACCACAATCCTCATCGTCTTCCGAAAACGTACTCGTATGATGCGAAGAAAGCAAAATATCACGCTGAAATGTCATGGGTTTAAGTAATTGGATAAGATATAGTCAGCGCACGTGTAACAACTTCTTCAACCACCACACATGTATTCTCTCCTCCGGTCCTTATAACTTCGTTCTGGCCTACTTCATTCTTCATTTCGTTCGTTTTACAAATAATATTGAGTAGGACCAGCTTTAGCTCGCACCTCATTACCAATTTTTTTAATTACGCAAATTTGCCCACGGGTATTACTACACATCACATTCACAACGTCTCCGAGTAGCTCACTGCACTCGCCAGGTTTCATTTTCACAACGACGAGCTCTGTGCACAGCTCATGAGCGAGCACAAGGTTACGCTTATCTGAGCCAGAGATAACTGATAACTTCAAACAATGGAAGAGAGTCTCAAAAAAGTTGGAGCTGATGAGCTGACTGCTGCTGGGATGAATATCGCAGTAACTCGTCAATATGTAGATGATTTGTATATACTCAATTCCAGTTCGTTAGTGAGTATATCTGTGTATGCACACATATGATAAAATATACAAATGTTTCTCTTAATCAATCGACCATTTCACATCTTTGCACACGAATTTCCATTCAACTATACAGACGGTACATATAATTCCATTTAGGTGGTGTATTATATCTCCCTACACCCATGTACATATATCAGCACGAGTATTTAGCACACAGGATCTTCTGAAACATAAATCACATCACGGATTAAGTTAGTTTGAACATTACATTTTTTCACTAAAAAGTTTGATGATTTTCTGATCCAAAAAGGAGTTACAAACTGACATGATAACCGTTGCGTGCTTATTATATATATTTGCTATATCGAATTCTAAGTTAGTTCACGACATGCGAGTATAATGGCGAGATGAGTGAATGAATGAAGGAAATTTAAATATCGCAAAAGCCATTTGCATATGATCTACTTATCCATTCCACAAAAACTACACACATGATTAAACTAGAAAAAATGGTAAGAAAGCTGCAAAAGACCTATTCTGCTTTCTACACACACAGTATCTGCCACTGTGCATCCCACAGACGAGCATTTTTGTACTGGGGTATTCGCTGTTGAAACTGAAATGTGTTCAGGGAAAAAGTGTCCACTCGCCTATCCTTTCACAGAGCGTACCCAAGTGTTTGTACGCTATGAATTAATGTGTATGCACGATCCTTAATAATATCATGTTTGTGCAAAAAAAATCTCTGTATGCATCTTAATCTTGTCCTCCACTTATGCATAATGGAAGGGATTTGTGACAGTAAAGGTATTCCATCTCACTACTCGCTCCTTTTCTTATTCTTCTTAACACATGAGTTAAATTCAGTAAAAAAACGGGGGAGATGCTGGTTTTATGATACTTGTGTGAAGATGATGATGATGAGATGTCCTCTTAAGACAGTGTATGTGTGTGTGTGTGCCTATGCATTTCTTTAAACTTTTTTGTTTCCCTAATACCTTTCCTATTACCTTTTCGCAGATGGGTTTATAGGCTTTTCGCTAAAAGGAGACTGATATGCTTCAGCTATGGTGAATGGTGAGTAGAGGTGACGATTATTCACAAAGGTTTTCCAATATGTAAACCGTCTACACTTCAAATCAACTCAAACACACACACACACACATGCACACTTGAGCACAACTCTATATACGACTTGCCTGCTCACTCACTGCTCTCAGATGTTACCTCTTTTCTGCTGAAAACAAGGAAACCGTAAGCTGAAGGTGCTCCTCTACTCCTCTGCTGCCTACAACATGATCACTATTGCTTCATCTCCAAGCTCAATCTCTCCTTTTTGTCTTGTCGCTCTCTTCTCCAATGATATTATGTGATGTGAGCGAAGAGAACAACCATGGGAGTGAGTGAGTCAGTCAGGATGAGAGACCCTCTTTTTTCATATCAGCTCTCTAAGCTCTCGTAGTGTATATCCTAGGAACGTGTATATAATGTGGATCGGTATAAGAGCAACATATCTCATCTACTTGACATGATTACATGGATGAGTGTGCATGCCCATAATGTATATGAATGTATAATATTAGGGATATACAGACACAACCTTTCATAATCTCCACTAACAAGCTAGTCAACTAAAAGGAAACCAGACCCTACACCATCACAAACCTAAAACTTTGTCGTTCTCTCGCATATCGCCGCTATATTGCGTCTGCACAGGGTAAAAGAAAGTTCCATATATCGACCTACTGCTGTAATCCAACGCTCTGACAAACTACCCTTGTTTGTGGCTCCTATTTTCATAAGCTATGCATGAATACCCCAACTTTTCATCCCTTCTTCTAACACATCAACGACAAAAAAGATCCTTTTTCGCTATAGTGGTTTCATTTCACCGTAAAACACACTGTGTGTGTAGCTCAATATTTATTTGTGGTATTGGTAATGCAGGGGTTTTTGACGTTTCTTTCGCCTTGTGAAGTCACGAGCAGGAGAGCAAAGTGTGTCCCGCAACGATAACTAGCGAAACACTTTTATTGGACTTGACCACTTGTACTTCACACATATTATGCTTTAAATCTGTTTGTTTCCTACCATTTCTGGCAAACAAACACTTACTTGGTCGAAGAAGCTACCTGCCTTTTTGGGTGAACCTGAGTCTACTCTACACTCCCTTTCAGGAACTCTTTTCAAAATAAACTCATTACAAGAAAAAGATTCAATCCTCACGAGCACGGTTTATAATACGCTGCCCAATAAACAATTTCAGACACCTGACGAACAAAAATATCCCCAATACCTCTGAAGAACGTCAGAAGTTTTATATTTGAGCGTGTATAGGGCGAGGTGTGTGCTATTTAACTGCACAAATGAACCGTGTAGCAAAGGTGAAGTCTCATTGTGAGTCTCCCCAAGAAAGTGCACTCGCTCGCTACTCACAATTTCACACACTGCTTTTTAAATGCGCTTATAGAGAGCGAGTTATCTGGATTCAGAATTACATATAGACGAGCGAGGATGGTTGACGATGATTACTGGTGGCAGTTCGCTTCGCCTCAGGAGAAATATAATATGTTCTTAGGAAGGGTAAAAAAAGGTTAACGTATTCCATGATGCCGATGCACTTGCAACAAAACTCTTCTTGTACTGGCAAAAATAACGTTCTTTTTCATCGTCCCTAGATATATATGCATTCTGAGTACCTACACATGTTTGTCTCGTTTTAGCTTTCTGTAATTACAGAATTACACCCTTGTACCTGTGCCACAAAAAAAAATAAACGCATTCGAGTCGGGGATGAACCTCAAGCCAACTTTGGCTGCATAAAGGAAGTTGTTGGAGAGTTGTTCATGAATCATGATGAGGTAATCCGCGTAACAAAATTTTCTGTGTTGCAGCAGTCTCGTGTTTTGATGACGACGAGTCTTTTTTAACATCCCTACACAAACATCGCAACAGTATCACCCTCTCGCAGCCAACGACACCGTCGTGTTCCCTGTGAATATAGAGAGACAGTTGTTGTACGCAGAGTGCAATTGTACATTTTCGTGTAGAGTTTTAGGAAGAAGGAGCAATTGCGAGGGTAAAAATTGCCTCCGTTTGCCTTTTGTCCTTTTATCTCTTCAACCTGTATTTTTTTCCATTCTGCTCACAATAGTGCTTATTCCTTTATGATTAATGAGTTACTTTCTGGTTTAGTCCATTTTCCGATGAAACTCTTATGAAAACTCATCATTGAGAAATGCTTGAGAGCTTCTACTCGTAAAGTTTTGTGTCGACACTTGTAACGCCAATACTAGAACAACTATACGCCATCATGTATGATACCCAACGAACTGAGCCTGCTTCCGTGATGTAAAGCATAGACCTACAGATAAAGAATAATTGTAAAAAAGCCTAACTCTTATTAGCGCATATTTTAGTTTTCAATTCTAAGTTAAATATATAATAATCAAGTTGATATCTTCAGTGTATTCTACGCAGCATGAAAAATTGAAACAATCGGGAAATTGATCGGGCATGCAATATATACTGACCATGACTAATTATAACAATATTAGTTTCTGGAAAATGCATGCAAAATGTCTAAACGATAATGGGTTAGCAAACTTTAAGCTGATCATGAAATCATAGACTGCAGAAACTAATGCATTCGATCGTGGTTTCTTTCACTCATAAGTCGAGTGTGATTGGGCAGAACTCGAATAAGTATCCAACATATTATTATCCTGACCGAACGAACTTACGAAGTTTATTAGTATCAAGCTCGTAAAAGGATATGCTTGTATTCATTGCTTGTACTATGGAGATGGGGTCTTGGCTCATATACAGGTACTGTATTGCCGAGGTCGCGAAATCTTGCGGGAGGCAC
>JAQFZW010003975.1:0-11435 GCA_034687055.1 Heteromurus nitidus | reverse complement strand
CCCTTCCTCCGTGTGACATAATCATTGTTGAGCAGAGTTTTATGAAGTACATCAGATTATGGGATTTCAAACGTCATAAAAGTCATAATCATCCTAGAAATAGTCCAATATTTTCGTCAATGAAAACATCGCTGGAATAACCGTGTGTGTGTGCCTCATGTCTTGCTGCCGGATGTGAATCATGACCACCATTGTACATATATTGTTACTGCAAAACTTATGGAGAGCTCTCATCGTCCTACACCCTATCCTGAGATTACTTTGACACAATATCGAAGTAAAAAATGGGGAGACGGTAAGAGTTGGAGCTGAGAAATAGTCACTTTTCTCCTCCACCGCAAAACCACTTGGTTCATGCTATAATGATTTAACTGATGTTGTGCAACGACGGCGAGTGGGTGCAATATTATTCAAGGTGAAAGGAAATTCCGACATAAGGTTGTACATCTAAAAGGTCGCTCTCTCTCTCTCTGCCTACTCGCCAGAACAAAAAGTGGCTGCTGAGAGACAGCCGAAATGGTGGAGGGGACAAATGGAATGGATGGGTTCAACTTTAACTCTCACACATCAGCAGAGACAAGCCAACGGTGAAAACGCATTTTCAGTAATAACGATATACTAGCGAGAGCAGGAGACTCTGCTGTAGACGAGGAGGAAAACTGAAACCGATTTGATACTTTTTCTTCACAGAAAGAGAGAGAGGAGATGGTGGCATTAGAGTAACCCAAGGGACAATTACGTTTACTTCCATTAGAAACCTTCACTGACTCCCTTTCATGTGAGTGGAAGAAGACGAAGAAGTAGTGAGCGAACGGGTTCGCTTTTTTATGCTTTTCACCCGTTTCAGTAGGAATGACCAATTTGTTTCCTTTCTCCACTTCTTCGTCTTTTTTGCATGACATCACAACATCACCGAGCAAGTGACAGAGAGGGCTTTCCTGTGTATATATGTATGTATAAGTGTGTGAAGAAAAATATCGAACATTACCCATTTTATGGGCTAACTTTCACTCAATTGATATTGGGCGTCTGACGGGCAGGGGAGAGAGGGGATAAAACATCAATAGGAAAAACGCGTGTGCTTCTATCATAATCAACATAAAAACCGTTTTCATCCCGCCTACCCAACTACTATTTTTCTCTCCCAAACCAACCCCTTCTTGATGAAGTCAACGGAAGTGAGGTGGGGAATGAACTGAAAATAAAACTACACAAAATGTTGCTACTCCGTGAATCATTAGGCAACCCTTTTCTTTCTCCAGCAAACTTATGCGATAATCAAAACCCATAATCTTACATCATATCGAATGCACCATGTAAATTGTTTGAGATTCAGAGAATTCCTCCTTTTCAAATGCAAAACTGGGAAGAAATGAATGACATAAAAAATCATGAAAGCTAGAATCTAGGAGTAGTTCCAATCACTAATCACTTTTGCAAGTTTTGTAACTATGCTTAACTATGGTCGCGACAATCGTTTGCAATTTTAAACCATGACGGTACAGTTAACACTTTAACAGGACGCACCTCCATTTTTACTTTACCTCCACTTCTTTCATTTTTAGAATTCACACTTTGTTTTGGATATATATATATATATATATATTGTTATCTGCCGATAAGTTGGCTTTATTTTGGGGAATGAACAAGTGCTTATCTTCTCCTCGTCTCATAATGAACATGGAGCAGTATGCGAACAAAGGGACGCTGCTTTGCAATTTTCCTTTGTTTGCTTCAGTCAACATCAGTCGATGGTGTGCAATAGAGAGTGGAGCAATGGAGGCAACTTGAGATTCCTGGATTGGACTGAACTCCAAAAGAAGAACAAAAAAAGGACCTCAGCAGATCCGAGAAACCAGGCCTGATGATTTTGCACGGGCATAGCAACAATTGGCGTTTTTCGAGTGTTGCTGAGTTGAAGGTAAACATGGGACAACGTGTCCACGTGTGAGGTGCAGTATCATTATAATTATCTCAACGTTTGCCAATGTCGACGGAAATTAAAGGAAAATCTAGATGCCACTTTGATAATAATTTGTTCCATAATTATAAAAAACAATCAGCAGTCATTCGTACATGGTTGTTAACTGAAGAAGACTGACACCGATAACTTATTATTACTAACTACTGCCTTCCGTTACCTTTCACCTTTTCGAGTGCCAGTGTTGTTCGTTTATAATTGTTAATGTAATGTTTAATATGCTGAACAGAACGTAAAACTTAATTCACGGAATTGAATTTTAATAATTGATAAGGGATATAAACTGTAGCTGAACAATGAACGTCAAAGGTTGAGTGGAAGGTCTTCAGTGTATGGTATCCACAGTTTTGAATCCAAGTACAAAGCATCCAAGGCGAGATTGAATCAGGTATTGGCTACTTATGACTTACTCTTTCTATTATTGCGAATTGTAACGTTTATTACTGCCAACTGCGAATGATTGATAAGTGATGTGTGATGTGATTGATATGCTTAAAAATATCAGGAAACCTAAGCTCTAAATGTTGAATGTCATGTCACATGTCATGGGTTGTGTGTACCAAGTGTCACGTCACTAATTTTCGTATAAATGTTTTGTCTTGCCAGAAACAAATCGAAAGCACTTTATCCTCGGAAGACAAGACGCTGTGAGCGCCAAATCGCTTATCGCCAATTGCAAGAGGATATGCCATCGATGATTCGAAGATGGAGGATGAATGTGCGCTGGAGAGACGTCTGACGTCGCGTTTATTAAAGCTAATGAAAGAAGGGGAAGCCCTGAAAAAGGAAGCCAGGTAATTATAGTTTCGTATAAATTTGAATGTACCTGCATGAAAAAATTAATGGATTCGTATAACCTAACACCAAACCCAGTATTATTCAACGTCTTATTATTGCTTGGCTTAAATATCATCAAATCCCCATTGCAAATCAAATTGTAGTTTTTAGTAACTTCAACATAAATAGGGTTCCAAGTCGCAATCAATAATCAATCTGGAATCTGTCAAATTAGTCAAATATGACGTACGAGTACGAGTGATTTCCAGGGTAACATAATAATATAGCACAAAATCTGTAATTAATAACAAGTAGTTGCATCATCTCTTGTAAGGATAGAAAACTAATGATTCCGTTTAACGAGTAACAAGTTCAAAGTTGCGTAAATATGTCTCGTCAGTCATCATTCGTTAATCTCATTGTAAGTTGTACGTTGTACAAAACTCATGCATGTTGGATATTAACCACACACTAAACATTTCTTAAACCCCTCAGTTATAATTTATTGTATGGAATTGAGAACATTCAATCCCGGTAAGAGATGAGTCATAAGTTAGTATGCATTTAATATTTATACGTTTAATACAAGCATATAGGATTTCTTCATCATTTCTGTTTGGCATTGATCACAAATATTGATGATAAATTCTCATTTATCGCCATGAACCTATCTCATGATATATATATTCCATATTAGTTGTTTACTTGACTCGAGAAATGTTTGACCAAAACAGAGATTAGCTATTGGGCTCAAGAAACTTGTGTACATTGCCACCAAATCAAACCAGCACAATATAATCTAAAGTTGATTGAGGGTGCAGAATATATGATAGGCGTGTTTATCTGTAGCCCATCATTCATATCATCATACACTCAATTTGACTTGGTCAGAACTCAGACATCACAGAAATGTTGAATGTTTGCTTACTACACTAGAGGCTATAGTATACGCCATGGAAGTATTTTTCAACGACGGTGATTACCCAAGTAAAAAAATGTCACAAGGCAGGGATTTAGAGGGGATATAATGGATATGAGTTTGCTTAAAGTTAGTAGCTGCGTCGTCTCCAAATGAAGATATTATCTTGTGACGACACTGAACGGCGAATTCCAATGTGCATGTGTGTGTGTGTGTGTTGTACAGGACAAGGTGTTGTATTTGAGGTCACTTGGCTCTTGGTCTTGTAACATTAAGACATTGGGAGTATTATGGATATGATTCAATATACAACAGATCCTTGCCTGTTTGGCTTAACCTGAACTTTCTTTTCGAGTTAAACTTTTTTTTGGCTTATCTGTTTGTATGGAATATGGATAATATCTCTCACGCCCATGCAACTTCACTCATTCTCTCCTAAGACCATTGCACATTTCGTGTTTCACGTACTAAATGCGCGATTATATACGAATCGTGTTGGTTTAGAAATCTCCCAATTTTAATATTTTTTATCGTTTTAAAAAGTATCATCGTGTTTTTTGTAGTTAACTGAACTGATTAAAAAAGTGCGATTCCATTTTTAGAATAGAAAATATTTTGTGTAATTTCAGAGAGCAGAAACCGAATTCAGCAGTAGCTATGAGGATTGGTCTCCGTTCAGAGTTTCACAGATTTTCCCAAAATGGACTTTTGTTAAAACGACTTTACTCGGATACCTTGAAGGCACTCGATGACATTTACGCCAGTGGTGTCATTCCAAGAGGTAAGTGGGCGTACTTGTGTTTATAGTTGTTTCGAAATGTAAGTTGTAAACCTAATGGAACCAATTTGGCATTATAGAGTCATGGCGAAACTTGGACGGCAAGGTCAAGGAGATTCATAGACTTCGAGCTTCCATTGGGCGTCCACCCTCAGTCATTATACTTGGACAAAACTGCCGAGCTAAAGCAATCCTGGTCAATGAGCTACTTGGACAGACCCAGCTTCCTGTTGAGGAATCAACAGAAGCTTTGTCCTGGAGAATGGTTCGATTTAAGTACAGTAGGGGTAAAAGTCAAGTGAGTTACATGTCAAACTGTTGTATTGAGTGAAACAAATTGTGTTAGAATACGCTCAACGCAGAATGAATGATATTTATTAATACATCGTTAAGGTGTTACTAACTTTGGGATCAAGTTATGAGCTGGTAGAAAATCTGCAAGATACCCATTGGAAATCTCGTCAAACAGGAATCAGAAATATTGATCTAGCAGTTCCGGAAAAGGAGGCAACTGTACGAAAATGTACTAGCGATTTTATGTTACACAATTCTCGCCGAATTGCTATAACTTCATATGCATTTAATTATGGCAGGGACCATTAGAAGATAATCCGGTCGTTGAAGTCCACTTGGAACATCCACTTCTCCAAAGCAGTGTACAAATGGTTGTTCCACCCACTGGAAATTTAAACAATTTGCGAGAAGTTTTGCAAGAACTATTCCAAACAACAACACCTATTGTGCTATATGGAATTGCTGGGGACAGCCTTTCTGATGACGTACGTTAAGTTTAGATACGTGCAGCTGCAGTTAAACGTTCGGAGCAAATCAGAAATAATGCATGTCGACGAGTCGTCTGTTCTTAATGTGACTTTCATTTCTTCAACAGGACATTCAACATCTAAAAATGATCAAAAGTCTATCTGAAAAGCTGCCTATCTTCTTTATAAGAATGCCAACTACCGAGGAAACATCTGGATTGACGGAGGTAGATAGAAACGAGGTACTTAATCATGGCGGATTTCATTTTACTCCTGAAGGATCATACGGCCATGTCAAAATTGACAACTCTACGAACAAGTCTGAAAATATTCCGGTTCAACTTGAAAACTTAGGTTGGCTGAAAAAGCTATGTAACTGGCTCCATCCATATGCTATAAGTATTTGAGCGTTTTAATAACGTAAGACTTTGTATTGATTTACTTAGGTTTCATTGGTCATCGAATTGAACAAGTCGGGGAAAGTTTAGTAATTGGTGATATGATGTTACGCGATCAACTGCCTTCAAGTAGTTATATCCGGTGCCTCAACGATCTTTATATTTTGGTTCAATTCGTTCGATCTTATCTTCAACTGAAATTGATTACATCGGCTGACTTTCTGCACGACGTAAGTGTTAAAGAATGAAGGATTAATTGGTATCCATGCGCATGTTAATAACTACGTAATTGATGCCTTTTCTTTCTTGTAGATTCAGAGTAACTGCCTTCAGCTTTTCATTCTTTCCGCTTTTGACATGGCAAGAGAGATGCAGGTTACTCCAAAACGAATTGAATATGCCAGACAGAAAGAAACGGAATTGTTTGATAACTTATTGCGAATTGCTGAGAAAAAACAGGGCGAAATGTGTAATTTAATTGCCGAGACTATTAGTGAAAGGAAAGAGGATATTTTGCAGAAGGCTGAGCGACACCAGTTTGATGGTAATTAAAGTTTCCATTGATATACATACATTCATTGGCATTTGCTTTTCGAATTGGTTTCGTAATCAGATCAATTTACTTAGATCCATTTCTACGGAACTGGGAGGGTCCGTTATCAGGAAAATTGGTGTCTCAGTGCATGGACGAAATAAGGGAGCTAGTTGTGTTAGATCTGAATAACATTCTGGCACAGAAACTTATCAATTCTGTGTATTGTCTTCATGATACCTTTTTGGGGACTTTGGAACGCTGTATATCCAGTTTAGAACGAAATATAAATGACATCGAAGACGATAGTGCTCTTGCGAGCGTTGCATTGAAACAGGTTTGTAACGTGCACTCTAATTGTGATTTATAAAGGATGCAAGCAAACGGTGGTTATAATAGTGCTTTTTGCTTTGTATTCCAGATTCTCACTGCTGCGTACCAAATCAATATATCGAGTGACAGATCCTCTTCAATTTTGAAAGGATTAATTGATAAGGTGAAACGCATACTGGAATCTTTACCTTGGTGCACGGTAGAATCTGTTGATGCTTCTTGGCGAAGATCTGTCGCCAACGACATACTTAAACTTAATTTGATGTGCCAGAAACAACTTGCGCAGACATTGTGTGGTCAATTACGTGAGAAATTGAAAACTTCACACGAATCCTTCATTATAGCTCTTAGACATCTGGAGATTCATCATAACGATCGACTTGAAAGAACAGGAGAACAAGGTTTCAGGTTACGTAAAATACATGCTCCCAGATTGGCAAGACTAGCATTAGAAACCACTTCAATAATAGACTTTCTTCGTTTTGGTAAGTATTGATTATATACATCCTTTACCTACTAGGTTCTAATTATCAAGTTCTATTGTTAAGAAAACAGTAGCTTATTCATATTATGGTTGATATATTTTGTAGGTATGCCTTCGTATGGAAAAGAGGTTGGTAGAGGCCAGTATGGAGTAGTGTACGCATGTGAATATTGGGGTCCTTTCCGTCCCTGTGCAGTAAAATCTGTCGTCCCAATGGATGATAAACATTGGAACGATCTTGCTATGGAATTTTATTACATGAGGTATATATGTTTATGAAGGAGGAAACATTACTGGGAGTATCTTTATATATATGTATCCTACATAAGTTGCATTTTTAAAACAGGAGTATTCCAGAGCATGATAGAATTGTCCGGGTTCGTGGCTCTGTCATAGACCACAGTTATGCCGGTGGAATTCCTGCGGTCTTAATTATTATGGACAAATTAAATCGCGATTTGTATTGCGCAATTAAAATAGGTCTGCCGTGGTTAACTAGGCTACAGGTACGTATGTACTCCTTTTTCGGCTTGACATTTGTTGAGAAAACAAGTTTTGAATTGTTGTATACTTTATGGTTTAATTAAAATGTTGATGATAGGTTGCATTAGATGTTGTCTCTGGAATTCGTTACCTACATTCACAAGGATTAGTACATCGTGACATCAAACTTAAAAACATTCTAGTACGTCAAAATAAAATCATTGACATATTGAGTAATTTGTTCTCTTCCATAAGTTACTCGAATTGTAACATGTTTGGGCTTATTAAATTCACAGATGGACGAAAACAACCGTGCAAAGCTGACTGATTTAGGATTCTGCAAACCTGAAGCAATGATGTCAGGCAGCATTGTAGGCACTCCAATACACATGGCACCAGAGCTGTTCTCTGGCCAATATGATAGTAGCGTCGATGTGTACGCGTTCGGCATTTTGTTCTGGTATTTATGTGCTGGTACCGTGAAGCTTCCTCAGGCATTTGAACAGTGCCAAAATAAAGAACTCTTATGGACCAGTGTCCGAAAAGGTAATAGCGTAAAATAAATTAACTCAATGTTACAGGTTACTGATTGACCTATGCACTTATACTCACTTTTACCTTTACCTAAAAATGCATAGGCTGCCGTCCGGAAAAGCTGAAGGAATTTGATGAAGAGTGTTGGCAACTGATGGAGTCTTGTTGGGCAGGTCAGCCTAGCCAGCGACCATTGCTTGGAGATGTCGAACCAATATTAAAAAGTATCAAACAACGATATGAGGAAGGAAAGTCGGTGATGAAAGTATCTTCCCGTTCAAAAGAACACACGAGATTCAGATCTTGGGTAAATCCCGAGGATTTAAAACAAGATTTCCCTACTGCCAAAGGAGAAGTAAACAACGTAGAAGTAATTGCCGGGGGGAAAACAAACGGAACTGCCGAGCCAGTTCTAGGCACCCATGATAAAAAAACAACCCCCACTATACATCCCGAAGCTCAGCATTTAAATGGACATAATGGGGGCCCTAATAGCGATATAGATAGAACTGTTTATGACAATCGAAGCCATGGTAACAACGTCTTCCTGGAACCATCCCGTGATAACTTAGGTACAGAAGGTAATGAAATATTTGATTGCGATACTTCGGAATCGCATGTCCTTAGAAATACATTCCAAGATGTGGATGAGTACTGTGATGACAAAAATGAACCCCCAGAAGATCAATTTCCTTTATCGGTACCATTTTTGAATAGTGACGCTCAGGCTATGGAAAGGGCTCATTTTTTTAGTCAGTATTGTTATCCATTGAGTGATCGGGAGTGAGTGTACAATGGAAAGAGTACTCCATGAACAAAATGAATTATATTGTTGATTTCGAAGTCCGCAGAAGTAATAGACAAGATTTCGCATAATATGTATTAACAATTAATTGGAGGCATTCAAGTTGGCGAAGGACTTAGAAGCATTTTTTTACAAATTCTACGCATCCATTAACGTTGAAAAATACTACCAAAAATTTTGAATTTTACAAATATTACACAATTTAGTCACCAAATATACCCGAAGTAAGCATTGTTGTACAAGAAAGCCTACATGGCTTACTCATAACTCGTTACTTCATAAATGCTTAATGCGAACTGTGCCAAGTGCTCTTTCATGAAATGTATCTGGAGCCTCTTCATGAATAACGAGAATAACAAAGATACTTCTACTCCCTTCCATAGCCGTTTGTGTCTAGTTGTAAAAGCCAAGTAATGAGTCAAAAGCGTTCCAAGTTACAGATGAGGTGCAAAGTGATTCTCAATTTCGGGCTATAAATCTGCCTGTGCCTGTTTAGTTAACTGTACCTATACTTACTATACTTATACTTTACCTGATTGTGAATGACAGGTTACGTAAATTGTACTTTTACTCTCTCATGCATATAGTCGACTTCAATGTTTGTTTAATACGATATCGTTTGACATTTATTACATTAAAGGAACTTAAAATTTTGGAATTTGTATAAAAATACATGGCGCAAATAAATAAACTTTCCGTTATTGTTTCTTCAAATGATGTTCAAGGTCGTAGAATTGATTCTCAAAATTGACTCTCAAAGTATGAATGGACATTTAACAAAGCTGTGATCAGTAGCACTACAAACCAAGCTGATAGGATGACTACTGATTATTATGAGACATGAGAATTACTTTAGGATTTTATGCTATAGCTTGGCACCATCATTAACTCGCAAACTTAATCATCAGCCAGAGAAAGAGGAATACACACAGGGAAAAGCCGAGAAGGTACAGAATGACATGGTTGTGGCTGCCTTTGGAAAGTTTTTTCACTCTGTTCATTGCTTTATTTAAAAATCCTCCTGCATTATCAAATTCATCATCCTGAAAACAAAACAAAGAGACAGTAATAAAGATAAGCTTCACTTCTAGCATTGAGTTTATTCACCAAATGAAATCAAAATATTAGCTACAAAACCAGTTTTCGACAACATACCATGTCTTTGAAGTACCGATTCTGATCCCGAACCTCTGACCCAATTTCAATTGTGAGCTGCAATAAACACGATATTAGTTGCGTTTTGCTTTATTATGAATTAGTAATTATTATGAAACAATTATGAAAATATTGATCTGCGACTTCTTTTGTCTATTTCCTTCAACTTTAAAGAATCAGTAAAAAAGTAGAATTAAAACATCAAACTTACAGTTTTCAGAGACTGTATCTTTCCTTTCAGGTCATCGGTCAAGCTGTCATTTTCCGTCTCCTGTGCCGAATCCTGAAATCCTCCATAATTAGGGTACTGATTACCTGGAAACAAGAAAAGGAACAAGACCAAAATTACCACGTGGTTCCTCACAATTTATCTGATGTCTGGTACTCATCAATTCCCAAGTTTTTCCACACAGCACAATCTTACAAATTAAATAGTAACTTGTGGCCTAAAATATGCCACTATTTGTTACATAATTTGATTTCACAGTAATTAAACTAGTTAAGCTGTCATGTCAATAAAAATATCTTACTATGTGCTCTCCTCATTTTGGCCAGCTGGTTTGGTTTCACAGTGCGTCGAATAAAAGTTACTGATGAAGCCTCCCTGGAGAGGATGGAATTTGTTGGGAATGTTATCACCAACAGGCACGACTTACAAAATTAACTATAATTGTTCATTTTGCCGATAAAGTTACGAGGAAAACGGAAAGTTATTTCCCACGGGCCGATTAAAGTGTGAAAGAGAGAGCTCTGCAGCTGAAGACTTTCCACTTTTCCTATTTCCCACAACAGCTGACGTGTCTCAAATGCATACACCCAAAAATATATGCACGTACCCTAAACACATGTGTTCGCTCGATTCCTCAATTCATGCTGGCACTCCAAAACAACAACACCACGTCTTCACAATTCCAGAATTCTACTATCAATTAATTATCCAGCAAATTTAACAAAACAAACTTTCTCACAGTTAATTTAATATTGTAGACCTGATTCAGAATGTCGACACCTACTTCCAGACAGTCAGGAAATAATTATGTGGATCCAAGAAGGACAGACAAAATTAGAAGGTAAGAAAAACCATTGCCGGCTAGTGTGTACATTTAAATTAAATTAGTGTTGGTAGTATACTTTTGATTGAACTTATTTAATTTAGAAACCAACATAAAATATTATTATTTACTCTTTGAAATGATTAGGTTCCGCGTGTCGGGACTCGTTTTTGAAGATTTCACTTCCGATTACATGAGCGTGATAGGGATGTTGTTCAGCATGTTTGGTTTAATGATGAGGGTAAGCTAGTTATTTTTTTAATTGTGAGTTTGAGGGTATAAAAATTACATTTATGTATTTTCAAGATTTTAATAAAAATTCTAATTTTTCTTATTAAATTTTAGATGAAATGGTGTGCTTGGATTGCAATATATTGTTCTTGCATTGGATTTGCTTCGTCCAGGCTGCAGGATGATGCGAAGCAAATATTCAGTAGTTTCAT
>JAQFZW010003974.1:0-11437 GCA_034687055.1 Heteromurus nitidus | reverse complement strand
ATTATATCGCACACAATATCTCGAGAAACGAGCTGTGCGTTTTATGGCTCATCGTAGAATGTACGGTGGTTTATCATTCTTGTATGTAAACATGTCATAAGGGCTACTACCTAATTAAAAGTTAGGGAGACAGTTTTTCCCAATGTGGATTTTACTGCGAAAATGTGTCGGATGATAGAAATTAGGAATATTTTAGCTTACACTCTTTGTTCGTAAATAACCTAATAAAATATCTAGAAAGAGCCAACGGTAAAGCATCGTACTGGTCCTGATAACTGAAAAAATATGACCGCTAAAGGATTCATTTTTGTCTAGTTACGGTTTGCATTAACTCCGAAACCGTGCTCTCTTTGAGCTTTGAAAGGATTTCGTATTCGAGTTTTTTAAAGAGTGTCATGCGCTAGAAATAATGAATGTGAAAGGATATACACAAGGCTGAATTTCTGGCAATGTCATCTCATGTGTATTGAAATTACTTCACTTCACATGAGCGACCAAATAACTTTTTGCAAAAAAACTAAATTTTTCTAGCTCTTACATCTATTTGCATTTGGTAAAAAGTGGGAGAAAAAAAAGTATGCATATAAAAGGCAACTAAACTAAATACCCGTAAAATGCATACAAAAAAATTGGATGTAAACTAATTTCTTGTGTTCGTAACTTGACTCGCTTCTTCTACATTCTCCTATTATTTTCAGCGATCTACAATCAAGGCTACCATCAAAAAAAAGTTCATCAGCCGAACGGACTGCTCCGGAAAAAAAAGTTACAAAACGCGACATGCCCATTGTATTCCGACTTTTTTGCCATCTAAAAAAATCCTCTTCTGTGAAGCAAATGATCATCAGTGGCAGAACTGTGAACATCATCATTATCACGATAATCACCACAGTTGTCTTTGTCATCTTTTCCCATTGTTCAGTGTGACACTTAAAAGTCTTTTCAAAAGTAATCATCACTCAAGGGTTCCGTCTCAAAAGAAATTACCACTGCATCATTCCATTGAAAGTATCCAAGAGTGTGTATAGATGATGACGACGACGATGATGAAGTTGAAAAGTGGAAATGAGAGCAAACCAGAGTAAAGAGATCAGAAAAGTCGGGTGAGTGAGGAAATAAAGGATTTTTTTCAAGCTGTAGTACTCAGGCCAGGCCACTCGCCTCTTATATTCAAGAGTTTTTTACAGTATATCTTTCCACCTTTTGGCTATATACGAGTTTGTTCGCGTAATAGGGAAATTGTATGAACTCATAATAAATATGCAGCGCTTTAGTAATACAGCCTGAGGAGGAGAAGAGAAAAAAAACTAGCTCTGCTCTGTTGCTTCTTTTGTCAGTCATTTGATTTTCCGTTTGTAGAGGACAAACCGCTGTGCGGAAAGTGACACAGGAGGAGGTTGCAGAGAGCCAGGCTCTCTGAAAATTGCATAAACTGAGCAAGAAGAAGACGACGAAAACTTGAAAGCATTCAATGTCATTTCTATTGGTTGTGTGGTGTCTGGTGTGGTGGTAGTCGAAAAGGCACGGCCTCAGCAACGCCTCAGCTTAATTTTTACTCTGATGAAAAGACTTGCTTATGGCTGAACAAACACATTACACCGCACAAAAGCACTCTCTGTCAGGAAACGAAAATGAGACGCGGAGACGAAAGCATACACGGAAATAGGGAAAAAGATGGATTCTCTGAACAAAAAGCTAAACTGTGCCCGCATTTACAAACACCACCACCACTGGTATTAACAGTCAATTCAACTTGAGGGTAATTGAGGTTGCCATTATTATTACGTCTCTGACATTACCAGTACAAAAGTTAACTCATGCTCGTGACGACGGAGAATTGCTCAAATGCATTATGACATGTAAGTATGTGCGTATTATTCCATTCTTGCTTAACTACAATTTACTCTTGGAAATTTGCATCTTTCATTTTCTCCGTATTTACATCCTTTACGTATTTTCACCATGTGAGCATTTGTGTGAGAAATAACTGAATCTCGTTTTGGGAACATTTTATAAACTATTTTTAGTATCGTGCCCATGTCCACTTTATAATACTCCCTTTTTGTTATTAAAATCAGCGTCGTGCTCTTTGTTCGGAGATTAAAAAGGTCTTATTCAAAGAAATTTGGTGTCTGAATTTTTTTAATCAGGGTGCAAGATGCGTGGCAAGAAGAGAACATCCTTAGGGAATTTTCTCGGCCCAGTTTCTTTACTGAGGAGATACAAGGACACGTACAAAGATCTCAAGTCTCGTCTCAATCTACAAACATAATGTAGCGAGGTTCGTCGTTGTCCCCCAAAAGTGTTTTTGTTGAGGTATTAAAAACGAGGCAGTCTCTTTTTATATCGTTTCCCGAAGCCTTCTCAGCATGTTTTGTCGCACAATGAAATGCAGCAATAAATTCTTGGTAATTTTGTCGTGTTGCTATAAATACTGTGAAAAGTGGAGGGAAGGTGCAAGAAATGCAATGGATGTGCATTTGCGACCAACCACCACCCTCGTCTATCGTATTCATTTGGAAGTAGTAGCGCCTTTATATGAATTTGGTATTGTGGACGGTTGATATGTGGTCCTGCTAGCGGTTTTTCTAAAGTACACTTTTAAGTAGATAAGATATGCGAGGCGTCAGGCCAAGGTCGGTAACAAGGATACTCTATAGAAAATGCTATATGGGCTCAAAACCGTTAGTCACGACCATATAATAAATGGCAATAAATGGCGAAATTTATTGGGTTCTCCGAAATGTCCAGCAAAGAAACACATTCAATGTGTTTTGAATTGTTATTGACCTTAGGAAAATCAGAAGTTGCGTTGCCAATAATAAAGCAACCCCAACTCCATTATCAGTTAATACCTTCTCTTCGTATACGCTAAGAACTCTGATCTTCAGTCATTACTGCTGGCCACATTTTGGCTACTTTCGAACACTGCACACAAGATAAATGTGTCTAGAAAAAAGAGAATTGCTAATTTTGTGTACACAAAGAAACAAAGTGGCTAGATGCACATATGGACATATACAAGACAAATACTTTCAAGTATTTTCCCAATACCATGAACCTTGAAACATGCAACAACAAAGTCGACTTCAGAATTGTTGGCAACAAGCCGCCGTAAGAGAAAGGAAGAAAGAAAGAAAACTTTACACCCAAAATAAAATAGATTTGACTGAAGGAGAAAGAGAGATTCTCTGGCGAAACTTGCTTTCTCCTGTGCAAACTGGGAACTGTAAAGTGTCGTAGAAAAACTCGTCTACACTCACTCACTCCTTCTGCTCTCGTGAATAATTAAAACCTGTGGGAAATGTAAATAGGAACAGGGAATTGTGTGCTTGACGGCATAACATACGAACGGTAGTTTCTTCGCTTGTTCTCTCCTAAGGAGCAGCAGTGTATGAGCAACAGTGCTTCCAAATCTAAGAGAAGAGAAAAAGTGAAATACCACCAGGATTTTTTTGGCTCGAGCACAATAAATACGTGTTTACGGATGCATTGCACTTTCTTTCGCGGAATGCGGAAAATAGGTATCTCTCCAGTTATGGTTTCCTCTCTTACAAGAAGCCCTTTTAATACCGTGAAACCTCAAAATGAGACCGCAAAACGAGATTGTGTGAAGTAAGGCAGGACCATGAGTCGATATTGAGTAAACAAATATATGAAATGTAAAGTGCATCGAATAGTTTCATGTAATTTTATTTAGAGATTTCACGGCAGTCACACGGGCAGAAGGGGAAAGAAAGAGACAGGGACCAAGGTACAATCACTTTCAGCAAGGCAACTTGACTGCTGAAGTTGTTGTGTCATTGTTTATACATACACGCCTTTCCAAGATTGTGCTACGTTCTGGCTGGAAAAAGCATTCTCCCACACTCTCTGCTTTTCCGTTTCCCTAATAAAATTCATGTTCTGCATACCAGGGCACAGCGAGGAATTCTGTTTATGATAATTTTATGTAGCCCTTCACCGTGAGTTTTCCACTTTGCTGGCTCATTCTTGTCATCTCTTGTCTCTTTCACCGTGCCGTCCTCGTATTATGTGATGCCCGTTTACATTCAACAACTGAACTCTCTCTCTCTCTCTCCCAAAACTATGCGAGTCATGTGTGTATGCTCACAAATTATAATCATAATTCATTTCTAACTAATGAGGTAGCAGTAGAGAAAGAGGGAGCAAGTCGTGAATGAACAAATTTGAGTTTTTGTTGTAGCACATCCATGACTGTCGAGCTCTGGTAGGAAATCTCATGCTTCCTCAGAATCTCACAGAGGCTTGAGGAAAAGGCACACACATGATGCATACATCATCACAACTCCCTTGAAAATTATTAGCGAACGGAAGAGAGAACTTACTGGAGGCCAAATTTTCACATCTATCCTATAACTGAGCACATCCTGGGTAGGTGTGGTGGTAGGATATATATAACTGAATACGTATATAGCGCTTATGTGATATGTACGTGGGCACAAACTAACACACCAAAACTTCCTTCCTTTCTCGCCATTTCTCTTCCTCCCTTCATATGAACTGCTTGTGTAATAGAAACAAAGTTTGTTAGTCTCTATATGCTTTCGAACGTTTATGCACTTTCACTCATGCATTCCAAGAATTCAGGTAGAAGGAAGTTGGGACTGTCAATTTTCTAGTTGGTGAGAGTGTTCATTGAGAGTAACTCGAACAAAAGGCAGGAAAATGTAGTGGATGAAGCACGTAATTCCACACACACACACACACTCAGTTGTTCCATTCAAATGCAAAATGTTTTCCCTTATATGCAGACTACATATAACTCAAATAGTGTACGTACGCATGTCATTAGTCATTATTCATCGCAAAAACAGGTCCATATTCCAAACAGTTGCCACAATTTTCATAATTAGTTTCCAGCAATCATCATCAAACGAATGAGAACTATTTCCCAACTGTGTCGTTCAAACGTTCATGTATGTATGAAATGAAAGGATCTCCTCCAACAGTTTTTTAAAAATAATTTTATCAGATTCTGTGAATCGGTAGGATTTCACAAGCTCGCAAATGGGGACTCACAGAGTGGCTTTGCTTATATGTTTAAAACGAAAGACTCGGTGTAAGAAAGGGAGGCTGAAATTGGCATGTACATATATGTCCGTATAAAAAGGAGAAACACAATAAACCACGCTCTTTCTTCGACTCTGTGTCTGCGAGAGGAGCTCAATCATCTCGCCTTATAGACCATAAACTGAGAAATGAAAGAGAGAGAGAGAGAGAGAGAGAGAGAGAGCGTGTGTGTGTTGCGAGCATTTAACATAAAAGACGTCTCAACAAAGTTGAGTAAATGTTGACGTAAGGGTAGAAAAGAGGAAAATCGGATGAAGAAAGTGAGCATTGTGAAAGAGAGGAGTGAGAGCGGACAACAAGGGTTGCGAGTTTCCTTCGTCTAATATAATCACGGAAGGAGAAAAGCAGAGTAGAGAGTAAAAAACAACTTTGTGATTGTAGTAACAACATTACATGCAACGCCGATTAAATGAGATACAATGGGAAAAGTAACAAAAGGCAACACTGGGCTTACACAAGATAAAATATGTGTGTAGGCATCTGTAACTAGGAACATTGCGCCACTATCACATATTGTATCTTCCCCACGTGTGTGTATGTGTGTGTCGATTCCTTTCACGTAACTCTATCGCAGAGTTTCGCAAGGCGGAATAATTTCTTTCTTTAGTGAATAACAACTATATTATGACACAGGCAGGTGGGCATATTGGTTTCTCAAAAAAAGATGTTTGCCAAAGCACAGAGAGATCACTCAATTGAATGTCTATTTTTGATCATTTTATGCGCATGTTTCTTAAAAAGAAATTGCCCAATTGTATACGAAAAACGAAGGAGGAGTAGTGGTATGGTGGCGTGTAGGCAAGACACATTAGCAATTCTATCCGTCTTTCCTTTTTTCAAAGATCAAACAATTACAAGTAAAATGTTTCTAATAGGCACATACCCCCATAGTATGCATTGTGATACCCTCGAAGATAAAAATTCGAGCATGGATATCGAGATAACAATGGGTGGATCAATGAACGGGAAAAGGAAACTCTTGATTTCCACTTTTTTTGTGTAATTCTACCACTCTCAGATCCGGTTCGTTCGATGTGGTGTAGACAAAAGAGAATCTCATTGTGAGTCGGAGTGCGCGAGAATTACAAGAAACCACAAAATAATTGGATACGAAGAAGGTAAAGGGAAAACATGATTGTAATGTGTGCAACAACCGAAATCTATGAAGGATATCAACACCACCAATAAAGCTATTATATGAAGGAAGACACTAATGAAATACACAATGATGATGTGCCTCCTCTTTTTCTACACATTTTCAACTCTTTTTACATCTACATTTTGAGATGATGATAATGGTGGCATTAATGTTGGAAAAGGGAATTCTTGTGTGAATGTGGATCGCGTTAAAAAGACATTCGTTCGTAAGTATTGTCATCATTTTGTGGAAGGAGATTCATGTATTCCAGATTTAAGACACAAAAATATTCTGATACTACATTCCTTTTTTTCCCGTTTACTTCCGCCATCCTTTACATCAGTTTAACAGGGTTTTTGGTTAGACTGTTTTTTAGATGTCTTGATTGAACGGTCTGGGAAAACTCTAACATCACAAGTATATATGATCATCTCATCGAGAACGTATAAAAAGAGTACAATGGTGGTTTTTATCCTTGCGCTCTTCTTCCCATCTCCAGCAGCAATTCAATCACTGGAGTAAAAATAGCACAAGAGCATTGAAGCAGAAGCTGGAAATCCGGAACCCATATTGTCTGCGTTCTGCGCTGTGTTCCTTGTGAGCACTGTAACTTCCGTTTGTCTTTGTTTACGGATCAAGACCAGGATCTATTTTTCATTCCTTCTGAAGTGATCTCAACTTTTGCAGCTCATCCAGAACCGACATTTATGTATTACATGGCTGGAATTCCCACGCCCACTGCCTCGCCAACAATTAGAAAAAAATACACACAGCGTGAGCTTCGCATTTGTTCGGATAGAATACTGAGAAAACTCCGCGCTAAAAGATTCCGCTCAAAAACTCATTGTGAAAGTTTCCCTGCGAAAGTGGGTAGAAAAAATAATCGAGATTTGAAGTAACTTAATTTACCTTCATTCATCAAACGGTCCATGTATATCCAACATTTCGCAGAATTGACTCTTCAAGTCGTAATGATATATGTGCGCCCCCTCGCACACACTGACGATGAGATATATTTATGAATGCTAGTGTCAGCCAAAGACGAAACGAAACGGAAGACAGTAAAATGAAGAAAATGAATTGCAGCCGTCCACATCATTTCTTCTCCTACTTCACTTTTCTCCTTCTTTTCATAAAAACCTTTCAGCTTCTTCTCATCAACATTCAAAGGAGAGAAGAAGGGAGACTCGAAAAGATATTCTCTTCTTTCTTCGCAAAAAAATCCAACTAGATTGGCAATGGTAGATTTTCTTAAGAGATTTATTCAGCTTTCACTTCATACAAAAGTTTTTTTTTTGCAACATGGAGGAAGCATGGTCTAATTGTATATATCTTTGGGATGACTCTCCACAGGAGAGAAGAAAAAATATGAATAAAAGCGGAATACAAAGGCGACCCCCAGTTCCTCTCCATACTTCATGCAACTGTTTTCTTTTCAGAGATTACGGGAGTATATAAAAAAAAGTCGGGCAAAATACGTGAACTACTTTTTACTTCTTTCCTTCTTCATTATTAATACACTGCACACAAAAAATATATTCACCACCGTAACAAGAGATGAGCTGAAAATCTTTCTGAACACACTGGATGAATGCGGGTAAAAATTCTCATTCTCAAGATTCCCTATATTTTTCCAACATTAGCAATGGAAAATTGAACAAGCTTTGAGAAATCTTTGGTTTTATCCAAGGTAGTATAGTAACGTGTAGTTTTTAGCAACTTTTCTCCCACAATCCCTCACATCTTCCACACACACAAAAAGTATTTTCTCTTCCTAAAAACCTCGGTTCGAGTGGTTTGCATTAAAAGATCAAGCGAAAAAAAATCAATCGCTTTCCCCTCAGAAAAGCTCTGCAAACTAAACTCCAAACACTTTTTTAAGAGGGTAAGAAAAACCTCTTTATGCGAGTTTCTGTTCAATATATTTAGCACTGATTTTGTGGGAATTATATCCTCATAAAATACTTTTCCTGTGCATATGTACATAAATACCTCGTTCCCTTCTCCATATTAATGTGTACGAAACGAGTGAGAGAGAGAGCGAAGAAGAGTTCCAAGAAATGAAATAATACTCGAGCTCTCTCAAGCTTTCAGGAAATTGAACAAAAGGGCCACATAAGTTTTTTATGGTAGATTAGGGCCACCGAATGAGAAATTAGCTAAGCACTGTAAAACGAAATCTTTTTTTTCACAAGTTTGTCTACACTTTGAGTTGTGCAAATAAACTTTACACAGTTTGTTTGTGCTTGTACACAACATTCCAACTCGGGATTTTTTGGTTGATGTACGTGAGAAAATGTCGAGAGTCGAGAGAGAAAAATAACAAAACGTGTGCAGATACACTTGGAGTGCTAACAAAAATAGTTGAAAATATATATTATAGACTGTGCTTATTAACTTGCGGGGACTTTTTTCTTCAGCAGGATCAAAAATATATTATGACGAAGGACGCATAATTTTAAGTGTGAATTTTTTCTCTCCTGCATAACCCTAAATCATTCATTTCGACAGAGAGCCCACTGAATAAATGGAATGTAGTTGGATGAGAGTGAAAACTTGTGAAAAATTCGAATAAAAAAAGATGCAGAATCTCGTAGTCAGAATTTGTCGCTCTTTCCACTTGGTATAACATTTTAGACTGATGTAGTTTGGCCAAGTTACCCTCTTTCCCACTTTTTTCTACTCTATCTTCAGATAACATCGTCTTCCAGTTCCACACTTGTGGTAGATAGATTCCCTTTTATTTTTCCTACCACTCCTCCACAAAGGCTTTAGGGGTAAAAATCGTTTTTGCTTCTTGGTGGAAGTGGACAAGATGCATGCAACGCACCACTAAAGCAGTTGAGTCGGTCGGTGTTACTTGGTGCTCACATTTCATTCCATCTTACGTAACATGCTCACTTACTCAGTTCACCAGTGTGGAAGAAGTGGTGAATTCTATGCTGCAACAGAGCAATAGCACAAGTAATAGGAATGTCGTAAAAACTCATAAACTCACACACTTTTTCCTCTCTCTCTCTCTCCCTTCTCTCCTTCCCCACTCTTGTGACTGCCAGTCAGTCAAGAGTGTGACACATTTTGTGTTCTTTATTTTTTCTCCTCCATCCATCCAACTCTTTTGCTTATCTTGTCACAAGCATTCATGCATTCAGAATATTCCATTTTTTATGCTTGCCACCACCGCCACCGTTTACTGCGAGAGACATGTAGATCACTGCTCTGTATAATGTACGAACGAACACTTCAAGTTCCTTCCGTATAAGTACTCCACCAGATATTATATATAGATATAGAAATTCATGAATTTCTGGAATGAAATGAAAGACCTCTTGATCTTCACCGTCAGCAAAAAAAAACCAAGTGAGAAGCTAAGCGACCCTATTTTTTTCCTCTCTTCTTTCCTCTCCTTCATGGCGAAACATGGAAGAGAAAAGTGAGCAGGAGAGCTACTTATTTCGGAGGAGCGAGCTTTGGCACTAAGTAAGTATACTCTCTGGGTAAAGTGTCACACACACAAAAAAAGTTCAAAGAACGTGAACCCTTGTGTGCCTTTTCATAGAAACTAATAATAATACTATGTTACCGGATATAAAAACAATGTTTCCACGCAGATGAGATGCTAAATATAAAGAATCTCTCCAGGAGCGAATGGAGTTTGAGTTTTCCTCACAAAAGAAAAGCAATACTCTAGCGCTATCAAGGCTGGAAATGAAATTGTGAAGAGAGGTGTGTGTAGTGTGTAGTGTTCATATGTTTGCAGGTATATGTGCCCCTTGTATCACTACTCACACCCACACCACACTTCATGTCAAAGTAGTAAAAGGCTACCAAAAGTTTGCATAAAATGAGCTCCAAACTGAAATAAGTGAGGGGAGCAATCTTTTTGGGCTCCACCAAAAAACCGAAACGGAGTTCGTTGGGTAAAGCTGTGCCAAAATCCACTACAAGTTTTTGAGTCCTCCGGTATTTGCTCTTCTCTCAGACTCATTTCACATGGATTCACGAGAGAAAAATGAGCGGAGGCGGTTGCAGAAATGTGCATGAAGAAGAAAAAATGGACGGTGGAAAAAGTAGAAGCTGAAACTATATTAGTGAGAAGGAGAGCTCCCTTTTTTAGCTGTAAACACTGGGAAGAATTTCCATTAGAAAAAGCGTTTAAGTTGGAAACTTGCACCAAAATGTCATATTATTATTGTATGAGGAGGAGTAGCGCGTATAGGGAGCTGGGCAAAAGGACTTTTTATTTCATCTCTCTCTTTCGTACTATATAAAGTGTTCTTTGCCTTTACCCTGTCAACTTCTTTTCACTTCTTTTTGGCCGACTCTTACGGCGAACTTCTTAATTTTACTTTATTGACTTGACTGAAGTTGGAAACGGAATAAAAGGGAAAAAGAAACAGAGAGAAGAGTTAAGTAGGTAAGTTAGTAAGTGGTCTGAAAGTGCTTCGCTTGGTTTCCCGCATCAAATAATATCTCCTCGCGAGCAATGTTCCATCTATTTCTTATACAAGCAAGCACCACACCACGGCACATTTTACAGTAACTAACTTTTTTTTATATATATCCCAGCCATCACTGTAAAATATTTAGACTAAAGAGTTGTTGCATGTGTGTGTGTGAGTGCGTGCGTGAAACAACTTAAGGCACAGACATCGTTTTTCCCTTTTCTACTTTTTACTTTCCGTTCTAAATTTTTAATGTCACAACTGGAAGAGTGGAAGTAAGTAGGCGACTACCGTTTCATCTCATCTTCAACAGTCTTAAAGAAGTCTTCTTTTTTTCATTTCGTTCATTCATTCGGATGCTTCTCACTCTCTCTCTCCCCGTCTCCACGCGTGGGTTTTTAAGCCCAGCTTGGAGAAGGAGTGCGTTTTCATTGTTGGAAAGAAATTATATGGAAGTACTAAACACCGGAAGATGGGAAACTTAAGGGAAGACCCCCTTTGTGAAAGTGATATTTTCAAAAAGAAAAACATAAAAAAAGTAGTGGAGTGAGGACAATGTAATATGGGAGGCCTTAGTGAAACCATCAACACCACCACTAGAATCATCAACCACGGCCGTCACCACGAAAATACTCTGGGCAATCTTGTATCAAGTCAAGGATTCACACAAGTCAAGTCACCAGTATTGTAGATATTATGATGCATTTAAAAATTGTAGCGAAGGACCATCCAGTAGATACTGGCAATTTTATTTATGATG
>JAQFZW010003973.1:0-11438 GCA_034687055.1 Heteromurus nitidus | reverse complement strand
CATACTTGCTCAATATTCAAACTTAGCAATTTAATTGTAATAATAATATGACAAATACGACGAGTCTAAAGTTGTTTTATATACATATTTTTTAGCCCTAGCTTCTAGGTAACGTGACCATAAGATTTTCCAACAAGAGTGTAACTCTAGTCTCTTATTTTCTCTGCTTGCTTTTTCTTGAGTATCATGAATTGGTAACAGTATATTTATAATTGTGTTGTATTTTTTGTCAACTTGGATACTTACACGGCTAGATTGCGTCTACAACTTTGACAGTATAAGTATTAACATGACATGTGTATGTTGTTTGTTTTTGCAAAACAAAACAAACAAAAATTGTTGATTAATTAATTTATGTATGATATACTTAAGTAAGTGTTGTATGTTGCTACATCTTAAGATAATCTTAATGTAATAAATAGGTATATTTTATGTTTAGTTCGATTAACCTAGTCACTCATTTCATACTTGTACAAAGGAAATACGCTCACATTGACCATATTACAAAAGTAAAATTTAAAGAGTATATAAATTACTTAAAAAGTGTGAATACTGTGGGAGGTCACCGTTCCGGTTTCTGTACACAATTGCAGTACTAAAACGTACAATGTGCATATATTTATGCTTCGTATTTACATTTTTCCTAATACTTTTGACAAATCTTCTTTTTCCGTTGTAACTTACTTTTAAAAAATTAACGCCACTATACAACTATCTTGTAAAAATCTAACAAAAATTGCTTTTTTGTACACAAATATTTACAATTTGGTGTTACATTTTCATCTTCATGGATAGTACATGATCTACTGAGAAAATGTTAATTGAAAAATACCTTACTGTAAGTTACATAAGATTTTTTTTTACAGAAAAATGTCTCGATTTCTTACGTTGTTGATATGAAAACTGATTTTATAGGATATTTATACAAGAAATGAAATTGTTTTTAGTTTTCTTCCGTCGTCGAATTATATTATTTAAAACTGGCATTCACTTCTTGTCTCTAGTTTAATTTAATAATACATAAATTGCAAAGTTTGAAATATTAAGGAGATAAAACATAATGTTTTTTTTACAAATTACAAATATGAACTATGCTTTTGTAGTTGGACTACGTGCACATATAATTCTATACTCCTATTCGGATAAATATATATGTAACGTATAAAATCAGCTCCTAGTGGGTGTATTACTTTAATATTTTTTTTTACAAATACAGCGGTATAACATGACTGTTGGAACTTACTGCGCTAAATAAAAGATGTTTTTTCAAATTTTTTCCGTGAAAATCGTATATCGTACTAGAGAGGAAGCTGTGTGAAGTATTCTAATTTGGTTGATATAAAAATGTCGAATTGAAGGTTATTACACCGTTTGATGATCTCTTCTGTTGATATCAATTACGTCCTGTATATTTGATTTATTTAAAACAGGGATGGGAAGTTTTATTTGAACATAATTACTGTAGCATATCTATAGCGACGGTGTAAATTTATTGATGCATACAACCGACATGGATTTTCCGAGTTTAGTTCATAGTGCTTAACTTTAATTATATTATTTTAACAGTATCTCATTAATGTTGTATGTCCGGTGACATATTTCTACTGCTCTCCACTCCACCAATGAAAATGTCTAATAATACTGTGAAGTTCGAGTGGTATACTTCATACCAGGGAAATGAGACTTGCACTTGTTTGCAACTTGCTATGAAGTAGTAGACGACGACGGACGCTGCCGGATTATCAAGGTCATACAATATATAAATACCAGTTAATATACTTAAGTTTTGTAAAATGTTTTTCGCATTGTTTTTTTCCAGAAATTAGAGTTAAGCAGTAGCGTAAGGATGTTGATGCTACATAGTCATTGTCAGTTCTTGAGAAGATTCTCCTTCGCATTTTGATGGAAGTCATAAAAATAACCTGGCCAGTCAAATTAGATAAAAATCTAAATCTTTTTTTTATCTAATTCAAGCGGAGGATACTGGAGACGAAAAGGGTCTTTTTTACACAAGGACATAGAAAAGGGGATCGGATCGAGCAACTGGAAAATGTGTATTATAAATGGTTAAAGAAGATAAATGTAGATGGCAAAGCGGAGGTCGAAAGAAGATCAACAGTACAAATGGAATAACATTAGAAATGGAATGGGAACAAAGCTCTCTCCTGTTTCAATTGCGATTGCGAGCACAGTCGTATCTCACTCTTCCCCACAGCACAATCCTCGAAACATTTCATTATGTCACAGGTTTCCCCTTCTTACAGATCGTCAGAAAAGCCAAAGGAACTTTGTTAGGGGAAAAACGATCTACAGAATTTGCTGAGAAAAGAAAGAGTATAAATCTGGCCTTTTCGTGTAGTTCAAGTGTTTGACAAGAGTATTTATGGAGGCGAGAAAGACACTACATTTTCAGGGATTATGTTGGAATTCTTGTAAAATCAGAGGCTATTAAATAGAGAGAGAGAAAGAGTTTCCCTTCTTTCTTCCATTTTCACGCTTTGATAAATATATCTTCCTTTTACAACTAATTCTAGGAAAGGAACAAAACGCCTCTGCACTTGTTGAATATGCTAGTTTTTGAGGACGCATATTATTTTAATAGACATTCTGAGCAACACTTTTGATTTTGTTTAAACACTTTCTTCTACCGTGATCTTAACCTGCCCATTGCAAAGTGGAAATATTTTGATACAAAACCTCATCTCTGCAAAAAAAACCCTACAAACTGCCTTCAAAGAAAACATGTCCACACGTACACGGAGAGCATTTTAGCATCAGTAGAAACCCATATCCATTTCGATCCCTGTCATAATATGACTGCGTCAGGATTACTTATACATTATGACGCACATGGAAAATGTCTTGTGTGAATCATTTCCAAACGTCATCAGTTTTCATATATTGTTTGCTTGTCCTGTCCAACTTCTTAAATAACCCAAAAAATTCTTCTCAGCTATGCAATAATATGTGAACGTGTAATTCTACAAATCCTAGGGCAATATATAGTTTACACACATTCCCCAAAAAAAGATAATGCTAACCAGAGATTTGAGTTGTTTTTGACACGTGTGTGCCTAAACCTTGTTCTTGTTGCAATTCTTTTTGAACAAGAGTGCTCTCTCTGAGAGAGTTAGAAGAGAAGAGGCAATGATAATCTGTTGGCAGTTAGTGTGGTGAAAAAATAACAAACAGATAGTTCCACTTGAAGTGGTGAGCATGTAATTGTAAGAAGAGCAGAGTCAGCGGAGGTTAATAGTTTGATTTAGTTGGACTGGGTGCGGGGGCAGAGAGAAGAAGCGTGCGTGCTCAAATCCAACCTTTCTGACTTCCACCTTCCCTTCTTCTTCGTCTTCTTCTCATTCAATGTCTTTGCGTAAATAGCCCTCATTCACAAATCCTCATGTTCAGAAGATCAGGGAATCTTTAGGGGAGGATTTTTTTTAACTTCACAGAACTTTTATATGAGACACTACAGGAAAAAAACAATCTAATAAATTCCTTGAATCGGTTTCTCCCTCTCCCACTAGCAAACATGTAAAGCTAAAGCTTTTCGCTTGTCTTCGTTTTTTTGAGTGTAGCGATATTGTTTGCTATTACAACCTCGCATAACTCTTCTTCATGTCCCAGTATTGGTTAGTTTCTCATTGTTGTTTACACTTTGACTTCTTGACAATAAGTCAGCGGCCAGGTAATTTAGTTTTTTTTGGCACAGGCTACAGTTGATACTTTCTCACGTAATATAATATTGCATTTCAAGTATTTTTTTTTGTATATACACATACCAACAGAAATAATGCTACAATGTATAATACTTCTTGTAAATTTTATTGCACAGCGCGCCTTCTTTCTTTTGCATAATTTTGGGAAAACAAAGTTAGACCTGTGCTGTTGTCATAATTGTACCAGATAGACTTTGAAATGCCAGAAGATCATGATGCAAGAAGGTTCGTAAGTAAAGTGTTAAGGTGCACTCTCTAAAAAGGACGTGAAGTCATCATCGAGGTCAAGAAGAATGGCGAAGGAACAAATACATATTATACAAATCAGCATTTTTGTTGTTGTGTAAAGTCAACGATGTCAAAATTGTGTCTCCTCCAAAAAATGTTTAATATCACAACAGCGACAATGTCTTGTTAATAAACCTTGAAGGAATTGACATTCTTGTATATATATTCGCTTGTGACATACATCATTTCTCGCAACTGATCTCAGAGAGAAAATGCCGATGATCTTATTGTTAGCTTTGATTATTCTGAGTTTGTATGCATATACATTTTTTTTGTTATACCGCTACACTTATTGGCTGAGAGCTGCTACTTAATTCTTATCTAATCGTAAAAGTAGGTATTTATATGTGAATCGTGTGCTGCTAAAAGTAAGTACAGTTGTCCTTGATACACGGATTGTGATTACCTCTCCGAACTATCCCCCTTGAGATTGGTACCATTAGTACAAGGTTCTCGAGAAGCCTTGCCATTCTCTACACTAGACTTATCTCCGGAGGAACCTAACTGCTGCTGAGATTGTGGTTGAGGATCTCCTCTGGTCAGGGATGAGACCGAGTGGTGAATTTGCTGACCTGATTGACTTCCTGCCTGGCTCGTTTGATGTTGTTGGGAAAAGGTTGTTTGTTGAGTGTGCTGGGGCGACTCTTGCTGATGCATTCCATGCTGATGATGTTGCGAATCTGTATCATGAGCGTTCATCATGGGTTGAGGAGAGCCATCATCCCCTTGATCCTCCAATTTCTTCCGGAACCGACGCTCCTTCTTCCATCTCTTCTCATAATATGCTAAAAAAATTGCATAAAAATATAAAAATTCAATTTTCAGAAAGAAATTTCATATCTGATTTCCTTTCTTCATTGGAATGAATGAATGATGAGTGAAAAAAATGACAAAGACATACATCGAAGGTTGCGTTCCTCAACCAACTGCTTCTCCATTTGTTCTCTCATTTCCCGTTCTCTCATCACCTCCATCTTCAACTCGGCTGAAATAAGAAGAAGAAAATATATGAATCATTCCCATGATTCGTTTCATTGATCGCACCACGAATTTATTGTGCATTGACTCTTCCACGAAAGACACATAAAAAATGTAGTGGTGAGAATTAAGCTGAGGAATGGAATAAAGTCGCGCACATCAAGGGGAAAAGGTTTTTTTGTTAAAAATAAGATGAAGTGGAAAGGATCAAGGAAAACCACAATATTGTCAAAGCGAAACAGAAAGTACATATTATTATTAAGAGAGAGAGAGAGGAAATATATTCATTTCGATGAGAACTTAAGCAAGTGTGCTTGTATCAAAAGATAGATAGAGAGAGAAGGTGGTTTTTTTCTTCTTCACAACTTGCAACTTGAGGGCATGCATATGCATAGCTTGTAAAAATGCAAACGATACCAGAAGGAGTTGAAGAAGAATAATCGACTGCGAGCGGAGTGAATGACTTTTTGGTGTAGGACAAAGGCGCATTGGCTTTGATGTCATTCTGTTTTTGACTGTGAGTGGCATAGCCATTAATTTACCAGTCTATGAATACTAATAGAGGAGACGGATGGATGGATGCACATGAAAAGGGTGAAATGAATGGGCAAGTGAATGATAGAATGAATGCATTGGTTTTGACGAGAAAGAGAGAGAGAAAGAAAATGAAAAAAGTGGAACAAGAGAGAAGAGAGAAAAAAACTATAAAAAAGACGGAGAGAGAAAGAACGGAAAAACTCTTCTGGTCTTCCACAAGCATATTATATACTTCTCGAAACGGATTAGCTACTGTTATTATTGGATGGATTTCAGAAGTAAGTGATACATACGAGCGATACTCTCTCTCTCTCTCCCTTGTACAATCGAGAAGCAATGAGCTTTGTGATATTATTATGCACGGGAAGAGGGAAGTAAAATGCCAAACGACGTTTCATATTCTCTTTCATCGACGGAAATTTTTTTCAGCGGTGGTATGGTATATATGGTGGTGTGGTGGTGGCGGTGGCAGTGTTGATAATAGAAGTGGCAGGATGGAGCAAGGAAATGGTTATGCCGTAAAAATTCCATGAAATACTCATAACAATAATAATAATGCATGGTTGTTTCTGTTTGCCAGGGAAAAATATGTCTGTCAGGGTTTTCTAATTCACTCCTTCTGCAATCACTGCTGCGCTGTTCTTATGGAAAGTATGCAGGGAAAATGGAACATGAAAATGAAACGGGGGCGTAGATGAGAGAAATCGTGATAATATTTGTAATCTAGTTGATATTACGCTCTCTTTAATGCCCCATTTCCCTTGTTTCGTAAATCTTATTGTGCATATAACAACACACAAGAAGTGTATGAAAACTACGTCAGAGTTTTTCCTTCTTCACTTTCATCATGATCCTCTTTTTATGCCCTTTTCACCATTTTATTTTACTTTCCTTCTGGAGAAAATTGCATATTTTATATTCTCTGAAATAATTAACTATCGTTTTGTAAAAATGTGCGGCTTTGGTCGTTTCACAATTTCTCACACGTTAACAAGGAAGTATATATTCATTTTCACGTATTACAAATGGATAATGATGTTTCCAAAGTCAGCATTTTATTGTGATGAAGGCAACCTTGGAAAATTAACTAACATCTCATAATGTTCTTCTTCGAGAACGATTTCTCATTTGCATATATGAGCATATGGTCCTTTTATTTTCTTCGTCTTAGCTTTCTGCTTTCCAAAAAGCTACGTTTCTTTTTGTGAGGAAAAGGGGAGAAAGGGATTAGCCGGAGAGTAGTTCACAACAAAGTCTAGTCGGTAACATTATTACAGTGACAATGCTCAAAGCTGAACAATCATCCCCCTTCCGTATTCATTATTCATTTCTTGAAAGTATTCCGGTTTTGTTCTTTCTCTGCCTTCTTCTCGGGATATATGGAAAAGGAGTGAAGCTCGTCAGTAATATTCAGAGAGAGAGAGAGACGTGTTATAGAAAAACTGAAAGAAGAAAGCCTTTTCTTGCTCTAAATCTGCTCTCTGCTTTCACTTTTGTGTTTTTCCTCTGTTTCGCCTCCATTATTTCTTTCCGTTGATTTTTAAACGGGTTTCATCAATGCGATATTTATTTTCTTTGAAAGTTGCGTTATTAGAGAATGCTTTCCCATTGTGTTCTCTCGTGCTGACAAATAAAAGCGTGTGCCTACAAGGTGCATGTTCTGCTTCCTCCTTTCACTCACTCATTTCGTGATTTTGGCGTCCCACACACACGGAATTCCTATTTGCTTGATACATAATCTCCTTTTTGATACGGAATGAATAAAATGGATGAATGAAATGCGAGAGAGAGAGAGTATATGCATTTAATATCATTGTTTGCCAAACGAAGGAAACACAAACGCCATTCTTCCCTCTTCACTTATTTAACGGAGTGACATGAAAGGAAGCAGCTCGTTAGTTCTTCTAAACCCACATATATGCAAGTGTGCTTCTTACCAAATGAAAATATGCTTTCAGCCTTAGCTTTTTACTTTTTGCAAAAAAAGCAGCAGCAGCATGAGAAATAGTATATCGTCGTATGGTTTATGTTGGGTGACAAAAGGAACGACAGACATTAACAAGGAAGATAAAAGCTTTAAGAAATGGAGAGAGAAATATGTGGACAGAACATAAAGTTCCAACTTCCAAGAGATCCTACCTCGCTCCAAATTGATGCGTCGCTCTTGCTGTTTCGCGTTATCTGCTGCCACTTGCAAAAGTCCTTGAATATTCCGGAGGAGCGTTTCAGTTGACGAGATGGCAGCTTCGGCAGCAGTCACTTCCTCGAACTGATGTGTCTGGTGGGGAGGCATTGACGCATGTTGGTGATGATGTGATTCGTTTGGAACTCTGGGCACACTGCCCTCCGACGGTGATTTCCGCTCGTTTGAGATCTGTGACGATGATTTCCGCGACCTTTCACCCATTACTCCAACATCAAACATTGCTACAGGGTGGGTGGAAAAAAGTAGGCAAAAAAATATATTGTCAGCAAAAATATGTATGGAAATCGGTTACGACGCAGAGAGTTCATATAAAACGGTTTATTCTCGACAAAGAAGAGGAAGATTATTGCTTCACATACCCACGGGGTACTTGCCGGCACCCGAAGTATGCTCAGCTTCACTATCGTAATCTTCCGGGTCATTCTCAGCAGCCTCATCGCTATCGGAAACAGCGTCTGTTGTATTCTTCGAGAGATTTAGCACCGGGCTTGATCCATCCAAATTACCTAAAGATGACAAAACGCAGCATATAATGTCTGTAAAAGTACGTCGAAAAAACAATGTCAATATTTCCTTTCAGCAATCATACACGCGTAGACAAAAGGTGATTCACCTTTTTTCAATATACTTTTTATATGACTTGCCGAGTGAATGAAGAAAAGAGAATTTTTTTCTCTCTCGAACAGAATCGGTTAGAATGATATGCTACTTGAGATAATAGAAAAAAGTAAGATACGAACCATTTCGAATTAAAGCCTCCCCACTTCCTGCTTCATTCACGTGAGACGATTTCTCTGAGTCGCTGTTGCAGTCCTCATGGTAGCGACTGTTCCATCCGCAAAAGAAAAATCGAGAATAAAAAAGCACATAGAACATTTCAATATTATTTTCACACACGTACATATATATATTTCTCCCATTTTCACTAACCGTGACCGTGCTTTACACGCACATATGCTTTCAGCATTATTATCGTAGGAATACTAACAAAAAAAGAAATCATACAGTCATCTATCCGCCCGAAATGATCGTTTACTTCAACGCTAACAAGTTGAAACAACATTTTTATTTTTCTCACTCAAAACAGCGAAGCGACAGCAGAACAGAAGGGATTGGAATTAGAGAAAAATACTTTTGATTTGATTTGGTGATGCGATGATAGATGATCGCGATAGAACGCATGAATGACGAAGATATGTAAAAAGTGTAAACATTGTTTTGACAAATACGCTCCCCACAAATTTCCCCCTCTCAATGAGTGATTTTCCTCACAAAAGTTAATCAACTTGAAAGACAAGAAATTCTCGTCAACAAAACCATCAAGCGTACACAAACAAATGCAAGTATTTAAAAGTATATTTTATACGCATTGTTTTCTACGGCGACATATTTCGAAATAAAAACTAGACTCGCTCTTGATGACATGGTACAAATACAATTTCTATACAAAACAATGCTTAAGATTACATCTCAAATATCTTGTTATCCCTCCCCAAATGCAACTCTATTCATTTTAAAATATTCAAACAGCTAAATACATTTACATATTAAATTTTCCAATGAAAAACATGGTCTCCTGTTCCTCATGTGATGGATGCATCGATAAAATATAAGATCGGAAGTAAGGTTTTTTTTAAATTCGCCCGACGCAAACGGTTTCTACATGGTGGCACGAAATCTGAGAAGTGCACATGTATGGCACAAGTTGCTTCACTACAAAAAGTTGATAATGTAAATGTGTATACCCACACACATATGTCTGAATATGGAAGTAATATTTTAGGGACTGTAAGTTGAGCCATCATCCCATTCTCCCTAAAATGAAGATATTTATCCTTCAGTGGTGATTAGGAAGGAATTTGTTTTTGTCGAGAGATGGAATCCATAGAAAACATATAGCTACAAAACATGATGTAACAAATTATGGGAAGCTGCTCAGCATAATTAATTATCTCACGTTATTCCCAGAGCTTCGTTCTTTTTCCTGTTAATTAGACAGGATAAATTCATGACCACCTTTCTCTTCTCTTCTAGCTGACGTCGCATGACATTATTCCGAATCATTGTTGTGCCTTCCTGCATAAAATCTCAGACATTTGCGCGCAGAGAGGTAGAACAAACTGAGTTGTTTTTAGTGAATTTGTGAATGCTGGGAGCAATCAATGAAAAACTTCAAATATGTATATGCAATAGCCAAAATATGTATTCCGTACATGCAATAAATTCAGTTTTATTAATAAAAATATTTTCCCCCAAAGAATGTATTTGGACCAAATATGGGATATTTTTTTTAAAAAAGCAAAGGAACACTCACTTCGTTCGTTGTCTAGATCCGTTTACGTACATTTTGATTACTACTTACATACATCTATGCACAAAATTGCTGACATAAGTTTAAGATATAACCATGGTTCATAAAAGTCGTTCGTGAGCAAGTGACTGATTTTATTTTTTGCTGATTATCGCAACAGATGAAGAAGATGTAGCACTTGACGTGATGAGGATAATAGTCAAACGAACAGCTTCAAACTTTCCTTTATTGTTTTTTTTGTCGTAATGATTACAGCGAGAAATAATGCAAACATTTTAATACATGCATCAGTTCAGTTACAATACCGTTCTTGTGCCTGCTGATCACACAAGATACAAAAAAAATCCTGTAGAGCGTTGTGCGACTGAGGAAAGTATAAATTGTAAAGAGATTTTTGCAGCTCTTGCAATATTGGAGAGAAACCGTCTACTTTGCAACTTTCCTATCGACGGGATATCTATAGTTCATGTACTCATGTCTTGATATTTTCCCCCCTTTACATTAACAAAGCCCATTCAGAGAGGATTATGAAGAGTTGAATAGATACATGTGCTTTTGTGTTACGGTACGAAAAACAAAGTAATAATGCTAACTGAATCACCTCCTTTTGGGGGATTTCTCGATGAAACACGAGATGAGATGAGGGTAGTTCTGAAAGAGATCCTTATCTTTTCTCTTTTTCAAATTTTTTTATTTTGTTTTTGTCAGTTTTTTTTGCCAGCAAATTTGGTATGTCTCGTGCAGGTTTTAACTCTCAAATCCCCCTTATCCACAATGCTGAATTGCGGTTGTCATATTATAGCAATTTGAAAAGTATGTTAACTTTGTACTGTAAAACTTTTCGCTAGAGTACAAAATAGCTTATAAATTGATCATTTCTGAGAAGAACAAAAATGATCGCATGAATTTTAAGAACACGCAATCTTCAGGTGTATGTGCCATTTAACACGATATATTACAGCTCTGTGCACACCATCTGAACAGTTAAATTGCCTGGATTTTGCTTATTGTACTTACTGCGCACAATGAATAATACGGCTAGCTCGGATACATAATATTTATATATATGATTTTTCAACTCTTTTCCCTTCGAAAACGAGGATCACAGTTGCTCGGAATGATACTAATTCAGTTGTTAAATTAAGTCGTCAGCTCGTTGATTTAGGTAGACAAAAACTCGTATCTACAAATAAATGAATAAAAAGAATGAATCCCAACATTCTTTTTTTATAAAAGGGCAGAGGCAGTAGGATCGGCAGCCGGCAGCGAATATATATGCATGCCGCATAATATATATCCCGAGCGAGACTTTATCCATGTACTTTTGTTAATAACACAGATCTCTCTCATTTCTCTCGTTCAAACCCGTGGAAAGGCACGATGAGAGCGGAAAAAAGAA
>JAQFZW010003972.1:0-11439 GCA_034687055.1 Heteromurus nitidus | reverse complement strand
ATCATAACGTACCAGCATGTTATTTACATAACCTGACTAGTCTGATTGAAGTTTCCATAGGGTTCAATTAACCTTGGCCCTTGCGATATATTTCGTACACGAAGGAAGGTTATAATAAGCAACTACACACAAAGAGATAGTATCCACGCAGTATTGGTCATACATACGACGACAATTTAACATAATCCTTCAAGATGCCATATTATATTAGTTCATAAACACGTGAAGAAAAAAAGTAGTTTTCAAGACGACAAATATGAACCACACGTTCAGAATAAGTGGTTTAACCCAGCATTATTATCATTATGATTAGCCAAGCACGTAGTAACAAAAACATTCAGTTCACACAAAACGGAGATGGTTAATAGACAGACAATAGTGAACGGTTGTCGTTAGTGCTTGGAATGCAAACCGAAGATTATTGTTGTCCTTCCGGTTTGATGTTGAAGAGCCCTTGAGACATACACCGACTTGTGAATGGAATATATATACGCACTCATTCTACATGCAAAAGATGCACCTCTCCTGTTGCAGACTGCTTGTCGCCAAAGCCGGACGTGTCCGCCGACGACCACACCACTTGAAAAACTCCGTTTGTGTTGCGTCGGTGTACACACACACCTGCATATGCATATATAAGGATTAAGTGTTTAAGATGTATTTCGTGACGAGCATAATTGAGCGCGTCTCTTTCAAGCTTAAATATATTTCTTTTCCCGAAAAGGAGCTTTTTTTGTGTCGAAAAACACGGATTACAACACGAAAATTGCGGTTGAACGTGTGAGACTTGTAGGAGCCGCGTGTTTTTCTATATTTGGAAGAAATATTTATTTCAACAAGATTTTTCTTCTTCCATCAAATCCAAGCTGCCGCTTCCGTCGTTAATTCTCTCTTTCGTAAAATCCCTTTTTATTTTGAAACACGCTACGAATCTCAACAAATCGCCACTAATCATCATCATCATCATCACGTGGTCACCACAACGCAGACTCGCACATAAAAGATTCTCACTCTCACACACACAAAGACGAGAGAGCCTTCGTCCGATGAAATGATTGATGATCATTTTAGGATTGTTTTGAGAATCATATACATAGAACGGGTTGTATATATACGTATACCCTCAAGGTAGCTCAAATACGTCTCTCTCCCCCAAACACAAAAATGCACACATACGAAAAAAAAGCGTGTCACAATTCACAAAACGAAATGTATAGTCCACCACAAGAAAGAATCACAAAATGTTGATGGACGCGATGATGAGTATAGTATATGAGATTTTGCCGAGGTTATTTTATTTGACGAGTAAATTGTAGCTGCTTCAGGAGCAAAAAAAATAATACACGAGAGACTTATATATATTTTAAATCATTCGTCGTATACCTGGGCCATATAACGTGAATGATATGCATACATAGTAACATGATCTCATACATATTGTTTGGACCAACCCCAAGTGCCAGCCTCCTCGTCGACTTGTGCGGAAAAGGGGATGTGTCTTTTTTATCTTGCACCGTATCATACGCGTTTGCTGCAAGCCTCACCGTCTCGTTTTCAACTCACCGTTTGAGTGCTCTCTCTCTCTCTTGCTTCGTCAGCATCATCATCATCTTCTTCAAACGAGAGAGAAGATGTGTGGCCTCGGCTACCGTGTAACAGAGTCTCTTGTGTCGCTCGCTGTTCTGTTCTCTCACTCCTCACCGTTTCAATTGTATTTTTGGAGGGGGTGCAAACTGGGCTCAAACACTCATCCAAACCTCATATCACTTTTCTCGCTCCGTCGGGAAAGTCAGGGGACGCGCTCTCTCTCCTCTTGCAACGGTGTTTGTCTGATGAGAGAATAAATCGTGGAGTGGGTGTTTAAACCGATCTTTAGGCGGAGAAAAAGCTTTTAACATTTTGATTTTGAGTGAATTTGTTAACCGTGAATGTTGTGGAGAAAAACGTTGGAGTCCAAACCTGTGAAAGTTCCTAGCAAGAGTTCTCGTAAAATTCCAACAAAATTTCGTGACAGTTTTTGAGTGTGTGCATGTTAAAAGAAGTGCGTAGCATGATGACGGGTTCTTCGTCGTCCTCTTCTCCCCAAACTTCTCCGCAACAGCAGCAGCAGCAACAAACCCCCACAGAACAACCATCATCCCCTCCGAACGACGACTCTCAGCAGCAGCAGCAACAACAAGAGGAGTGTCCCGCGACGCCAACAGACTCGATCGCGACAACCGAGTCAAATAACAACAATAACAACAACAACGAGAAGGATAATCGTGTGAAAACCGAGTCAGAACACGGAGATAAAGTAACGCTGAGCGGGACGAGTTCCCCGCTACTACAGCTTCCCCAACCCCAACAACAACAAGCGTTCCTCCCCCCGAGCTCAACGGCAGCACGAGCTGCGTGGCTCTTTCTCCAGAACTCGACGAACAACAGCATCGCTGCGAGTCACGTTCTCACGCAAGCGACGCAACATCATAACCACCAGCAGCGGATGATGGGTGCAGCGGGGATGATTGACGCAGTACATCTTGGAGGGCTTCAACAACCACCCCCTCCAGGAGGATCTCATTCTACGATTGGCAACGTCGCTACTGGACATGCTAATAATGCTGCTGCGGCTGCCGCTGCGGCGGGGTACTGGAGAATGTGAGTTTTATCATGATTCTAGTAATTTATTCCAGAATATTAATGGATTTTTGCATATTACTCATCAAAACTCATGAATATCAATGATTTCCACCCTAAAATTTAGTTTTCGCATCAATAAACTTCCACGTTAAACACTGCTTAAACTAATAAAGTTTCAAAAATCTTAAATTTCTCCAGGTTCATGGAGATGAAAATGATGGAGGCAGCAGCAACAGCGGCAGCAGCAGCGGCGGCTGCTGCCGCAGCATCTAACACGATCAAGTCGTCTTCGTCAACGAACTCGTCTACTGGAGGATTCAGCGTACGAGACATCCTTAACTTGGGTGGAGGAGGAGGTGGTGGTAACAACGCGACACCCGACCAGCACCGTAAGCATAACATAATTTTCAACAACAAAAATTCCAAATGCCTCTCACACAAATCCGAATCATATTTTCTGGCATCGTTAACTCGCATTCTTAGATGATCATTTGTCAAAAAAAAATATATAATCTTCCCCCAAACATTTACGTCATCAAAAATCACACAATATGGCACCCGACGTTACGAAACATTGTGTCGTGAATTGAGCATATTTCATCTTACGTTAAACCTAAAATATATGTCGCAATGCCATATATGATTTAAATATATACGCAACAAGACCCCCCACAATTCAATAAACGAGCCACTAGACCGCATCGTCAAGTTACTAAAACGGTGTGTGTGCACATATAAAAAAAATTCATATCGTTTGTCATTTTGTCAAAACACGAGAAAATAAAAATCCTGCCACACTGAATCAAAAATATGTGTTCACACAAGCAAACCCCTTTTTCTTTGATGAATTAATTTAATCACGTCGTATGCATATGTTCGTGACTGGCGCATTACAGGCAAAATACGAAGCATAATCTTAAGAAATATACGACTATCCCCAGTCATGTCAAACACCAAGTTTTATAAATACAAAAAACTTATCAAAAAAGACATCTTGTCACGATTCTGAAAGATCCAAAATATATATTTCGTAAATTAAGTATATATACACTCATACCTGTAATTTGAACATATAACACCACAACAAAAACACAAACCACCGGAAGCAAGATTCATATTAATCCAAACAATATATCCATTTCCTCAACAGCACACATATCCCCCAAATCAAAAAAAAACGTGAAAGGAGAACGCGTATAATAACGTCACAATAATAAATCAAAGTGTCAACAAACATAAAAGCCCCAATTTCACGGGAGATTAGTAATTTTTGTGTTGTGTGTGAAGATTTTTCTCTCGCCTTTGTAGCCAGCGACCTTTTTTTTCTCACCCAAATTTGTACGCGGTGATTATTAGCGTTTAAGTAGCGTTCGTTCGTCCTTCCCTTTTCCTGTGCGTAACGTTTAGCCCTTAATTTAATTTTCTTGGTGTTTGGGTGACCAAACTGCACCCAAGATACTGGAAACGGATATATGTGTATGGGTGCTATATTGTGTGCGGATCAAAAAGCACACACAAAAACGAGGAAAAAGGTGTGTGTACTTGGTTGTCGTCGGAGGATTTTGTTTGCTTAGGCGTAGTTACACACGCATACAAACTATTTTCCTCTCCTTTTTTCCCCTTTGTTAAACTCCATTGTGCGTAAAATGAAATCACACACACCAAACTTCCCAAAAAAATGTTTGTAATTTCCCAAAAATGTCCATATGTTTGCAGAGACGAAGCACGAGTCGCTAACAACGTCATCGGACAAGCACGGTTCCCCACCTCCCCCTCTCCTCTGCTCTCCAGACAGCACATCCTCATCCGACGACAAGACCCTGGTGACAAGTCCAAAGCGACTGCTGTTCCTGGACAAGTCTAAGCCAGTGCAAGTGTCGTCGTTCGTCCCTCCAGACTCGTCAACCCAGTACGGGACGCACTACAGTCTGAGCAGCCATGACCGTCTGTCCACGTCGTCGATCCACGAGGAGGAGGAAGAGTCAGAGAACGAGGACGACGATGAGTTCGAGCTGGACATGGTCGACGACAGCAACGACGAGGAGGATGGGAGTGGTGGGTTCCAGAGGATCGGCGGCGACATGACGCGTGGTGAGCACGGGACTGGCTCGATGCCTGGATCTCAAGGAGAGCGTGGTGGGCCTGGAGGAGGAATAGTGAAGAAACGGAAGCGAAGGATCCTGTTCACGAAATCTCAGACGTACGAGCTGGAGCGGAGGTTCAGACAGCAGCGCTACTTGTCCGCCCCAGAGAGAGAGCACCTCGCATCCATCATCAGACTCACTCCAACCCAAGTCAAGATATGGTTCCAGAACCACAGATACAAAACCAAAAGGTACGGTGCTATTTTTTGCATGTTGCTTTGAATCATATACATTAACTCGCATCCACATACACACAGAATTTGCATAAATTTTAAAACACCGAAAAACGCTTGTACAGGGCCCAAAAGGAGAGTCGTTGCGGCTCATCAGTGCTGTCATCATCAGGCCCCTCAGTCTCATCACTCCAGCCATACCACGTGCCGCACCTCCCTCCTCACCACCCCCACGCAGCAGCAGCCGCCGCAGCCGCCGCACTCCTCCACCACCACCACCACCAAAGGCAAGCTGACCTACTCCACCACCACCACCATCATCATAATATCGCACCCCCACCCCCACCACCTCGCCGAGTAGCGGTGCCAGTGCTAGTCCGAGACGGAAAGCCATGCGTATCCTCTTCCTCCTCCTCCTCATCCCCAGGATCAAACAGCGTCCAAGCATCAGCGAGTCCAGGTAATAACAAAACAGGATCATCCCGTGACCCATTCCAGTTCGCTGCGGCAGCAGCCGCAGCAGCAGCGTCAGCACTCGCAAACGCAAACGGTTTCTTTGGAACCGGAGCACCGCCTCTCGGCCAGTTCTTCCCTTTAACCGGAACAAATCCTCCAAACGGTGGTGGATCTGGATCATCATCATCATCTTCAGCTACCACGACTTCGACTATTGGAGCTGCGAGGTGGTGGTAAAAAGAAACGTCATAAAAAAATAATAATTGTTATTTATTCACGCACGTTTGTTATTTATCAATCAGTTTCTAATGTACTTTTCACTCGTTCTCGTTAGCTAACACACATATCACGTATTTATTTAAAAAACTACCCAATTTCAGTAACACACATGATTGTTCTTAAATACGAGCAAGAAATAAATTTACACTCTTAAGTTTCTTGTGCGAAATAAGAAGTAGATAATCTGGGGCGACTTAATACACTGAATATAAGCAAGCATCCGTTTCTCATAACACAAGATTACACGTTGTCAAGCTATCTTCTGAAGCTATGTGTCCAAACCTATATATGAGCGTTACACGACTACATATTCATACGCATGTACCTAAACTACATATTATAAAAAACCTACCTCGAGGAGCGAACATGTTTCCAAAGAAAATCGGAACCTCTCTAAAATCATAATAATTTGTGTGTGTGCAACAATGAACAATTTTCATCATCATACTTAATAACCACACACATGAGATTTTCCTCTGAAAGATATTTTAAAAAAGCATGTATTTCGCCCATTACGTGTAACCCGTTTTCTCCTCCACAAAAAACTCCTTTCGTTTTAAAATGCACACAAAAACATTTTATCCCTCCTCAAAAAAAGAGAAGCAAACGAAACAAGAGCAAAGAAAAAATGTTTCAAAATCTTGTGTGTGCAATCGCTTGAAGCACACACGGTAAAAGTTAGAGAGAGAGATAAAAAAACACCACCCCCCATCTTAACCTGTCAGAAAGTGTATCAGTTTAAAAGCAGAAAAAATTGTTGAAAACTTGCAATTGGAAATTAGCTGTTAGACGAAGACGCATACACGCATATGAATTATACAGTGGTTTTTTGAGAAGTTTTTTCGTGAAAAAAAAGTACGTGTGATACGCTTTTGATGGGATAATTACAGTGATGTGATGTTTAACGTGGATATGTTGTATAAAATCATACGTATCTGAATCATGTTCACAAAAAAATATGTATATTTCAAAATGCATCAACTATATTTTTTATCATGGAAGTACAGGAATGGATTCAGTGAGGTTATTTTGCTTCACATATGAAAATAATTTCAATGAAAAAAATTTTCGAATGCTCACATAAAATCAATAAGAGCAAGAAGATATCGATAAAAAAATTAATTGCAGTTCAATAAAATATATGTGCAAAAACGTATATATGTAATTTCTATAAAAAAATCTACATGAATTCCACCAGTATCATATATTTTCCAAACACGATCATTTTCCCTGCGGCTTTCATGTGTACACAAAAACTCTTCTGCATATTATTTCTCTCTCATCCCCCATCTCTGATCGTCACGCATTTTCGTCGTCGTATTTTGGAAGTCAAGTAAAAAGAAGTCATGGATGATATGCCCTATCATTATCAAAAAAAACTTATGACGGCAGCAGCAGAAGAATAGGAAGCCCTCTTCGATCGATTCAAATGATGATGATGACGACCCCTGTCAGAATCTGCTGCTGCTTAAAAACACAAGACTTTTTGAGGAATAAAGGTTTGAGAACGGCAGCATATATTTGGAGCATCATCGGATAAAATAAACGAACCACGTATGCATGATTATCATGTTTTGTGTTAATAAGCATGCTTATAATACGATCGGTTGCATAATTACTAATCACTTTGACACATGTCAATCAAATATCGAGCGCGGATCACTGTTCTTCTAAACAAAACTATATATTACATATCTTGATATACGTTTTGACCCTCTTAACCCGAATATTATGTATAATAATGATGCAGTGTTTAAAAAATTCCTTTATCTCGAGTGTGTGTATGCGTTTTAATAATATTTCTTCACCGTTTCCGAATCAAATACGTTCTACACAAATAACAAAATAAAAATTTAAAAACACACGAAATCTACTCCCGACACTGTACTTTAAGTATCCCAACAACAGCCTCCCTATCCTCTGGATTGTCGAAGCACTGCACCTCATCCCCGAGCTTGTATCTGATTCCCCCAGCAGCGACGTACTCGTCCCAGTACACGTCAGGGTCGCGTCTATCTTGCACCGTCGCCGCAGCAGCTTGTCGCTTCCTCCTTCTCTTTTTTGCAGAAGGCGTTCGTACAGGGTCGATTGGCCGATCAAGACGCATAGCGAACGGAGCGTCCAGATATGAAGCGCGAATGCAAGCTTGTATGTTTGTAAACGTAACGTCGACATCGGCAAAGAACCATGTGCCCCACATTCGATCGTCAATCAGGCGAGTCGGGTTGCGCCTAAAAGAATATAATTTCAAGATGAACTTATAATAATTATTATCCTACATGAGCGCAGTAAATTAATGAGCATGTTTATGCAAATCTATTATATACGTGTGAAAATGACAATAATAATTGATATGCGTGATATAAAAAAAACTACCATCTGTCCTGAATTTTGGCATTGAACAAATGCTCCATAGCGGACACGAATCGATGGTGCATGTTCGCGTTTTGTTTGAACGTTGCGAAACACGTGGCGTGAGTCACTTGAACTGCGGTCCATGCCGCCTCGGTGAACACATCGAGCTCTTCGTACGGGAAAGGGCGACCTGACGACATAACCCCGTTCCCCTCGTCCTCATAATCAGGATTCTCGAACATCTCGCGCGCGTGAGACCCGCTGGATTTGCCCGGTCCTGCCCGCTGAGTGAGCAGGAACGGAGCCGTGTACTCTGTCCCGTTTGGAAGGATCTTTATCACGTCTTTCACCTGTGCAAATTATTTAGTTTTTTTTAGCAAAATTAATGACACATAATCTCAGGTAAAAAAAGATTAAAAACTGTTGGACATACGATAGCGCTAGTTTCGCAGACAGTTCCCTCAATCCTAAAGTCAGGTTGTTTTTCGTCGCACGCATTAAGTGCTACCATGATTTCCTCAAACTCGTCAACGGCGACGTCCTCAATCTCTCCGATCCCAGAGTCAGAGACGAGAAAGAGGAACCCGTACAGCACCCTGTTCAGGAAATTTTTGCTGATGAACGGGTGCGGACACGACTTGCCAAGGATCTTGACACTCCGCTTGAACAGCTCGACGACCCTGAGTTTTGGACCAGGGAACTCCTCCGGCTTCGCAATTTGGTCAAAGAGGTAGTCGCCGAGCCGGAGTGTTTGGTCTGTGACAGCCACTGCTTCAGTTGGGGACAAGCGGGGACGAGAGATGTGGTGCGGGGCTTCGAGCGAGTCGGACGCCTCGTGCGACGACACCGTGTACAAGGGAGAGCCGCGCGATGAGCCGTCCTTTTCGTCGTCGTTGAACACGTCGCGGTAGCACCGCTCCTCGCAAGATTTTAGGGAAATCACGTCGTCGACTGCATTTACACACACACATTTATACAGATATTTTGATTAAATTTTCAGCACCATACTATATATTATGCCTTTTTTCCTTACAATTCGGTGGTTTGACGTTGTCGTCCCCACTCCCATCATACGACACCATTCGAATCTACAAAAATGATTTGTAGTATAAGTTGAACGCTGATAACACGCATGCAAAAAAAAAATGAATTCCTATAATCAAAAGCAGAGACCTCTCCGTTTTTCTGCGCGAGGAAGAACGCATCTCCTTTGGTCGCGTCAGTCGTGTTGTCCACGAGGTTGAGGTACGGGTCTTCACACAATGTCGGCCAGATTCTTGTTGCATATAAACAAGAACAAAAATTGATTGAAACTATAAATATTTGGTTGATAAAAGAGCATATTGTACCTCGGTATACTGCTCTCATTGCCCGCCTTGAGTGTGTAGAAGCACGGCGTCTGGAGTTGTTCGTTGAAGAGTAGCCCAAACGGGCAGTCATCGTGGAGGAGCTGGTGCCAGGCGCCCCGGTGGCAGAAACGGAACACTTGGCTTGATCTCTGTACGACTGTGATGAGTATCATCACACAGGCGAACAGCCATGATCTCATGATGTTTCTCACAATCAAAAAATGCTAGAAAAAAAGAGAAACGAATATAAAAAAAGACTTTATTACACAGTTTGACTCTTTTTTGTGTGTTTCTTGTACGCTTGTTCCGTTGTAATGTCCTTTTATACTTCCACAATGATCAAAATGATCACTAACGTATGCGTTATTATGTGTTTTTTTGTACAAAATGTCGCGTTCTTTCTCTGTGTGTCGGGGTTCTTTTTTCCTTATTCTTTGCTCGCAACACAATGGGAGAAAACGACTCTGACACGAGTTTCCGTTTCCTTAATATTATTATATTGTCCCTTTCTATTCTCTTTTTTAGCTTCAGAGAGAGAGAGAGAGAGAGAGCTCAAAATGCGTTCCACTCCGTCAATGAGAGCAAATGGACGGGAGAAGAGAGATCGGAAACGGGGAGAAGAAAATGATGCACATACACAATGTATGATTCTCAGTTTGGCTTAAACAATCATCTGAAATATAATAAAACGTGATTTGTACAGAGTCTTCTTTTTTTGGCAATGATGCCTGGGTTTATTGTCTCGATATAATAATGGTGAAATTTATTTTATTATTGTTTCCTCGAAAAAAATGTATCAATTGGCAATTGGAGTGGATTCTCAAGAAATAATTTAGTTGTGATTCAAGAGCGTTGTAGTCGTGATGACGGGTTCGGAGAAGCATTGCTTCAGTTGCATTTGACGTCGGACAATATTGGAGGAGTAGTGGTGGGCGAGGAACGGGACGTTGTTCAGGCAGTGGAGTCGTTTCTTGTTCAGGACAATCGGGGCAGTTGGAGACTGGTTGTTGTGCTGGTGCTGGTGAGGAGGTTGAGACAGGATGCCTGAGATTGAGATCATCTTTCGGGTTGTTGTTCGTGGGTTGGTGGTGGTGGTGGTGGTGGTGGAGGATCGGTGATGATCATCGTTGTCGGATGAGTTGTTGTTACTATTATTTCCAGTTGCTTGTCTTGTCGTCGTACTCCTTGCCAGCTCGATACTCTTCAAAACCGCTGACTTTGTTGGATCGCTTGTGCTGTGGATCTTGTGGAACAGGACCGACTATAAGTATATATAAGTTACATGTATTTTTAACGGGTGACTGGCAATCATATAAAAAAAAGTCGCGTGCTCATAAAATATAAATCAATTCAGTCTGCTTCGCAGATTTTTGATTAAGTTGTATGAGAGAGAGGGGGAAGGATCATGAATGTGTATAGGGTCTCGTACATGAGCAATCTGGTAATATGGGTAGACGAAGGTCCCGCACTGGAAGCACTGATCCGGGCAATTAGACTGAGATTTGTAGCTGCTCCAGCCTCGCGTACATACTTGACAAGTGTACTTCCCGTAACATGTCTCCTTACCCAGATACGGGGTGAAACTGTGACGCTATGACGGGACGGAATATATATATTTATTACGTTGTGTAAACGATGAATAGAACAATATGTTTGCGAAAAAAGTCATGTGTGTATGCTTTAATTTACGATTCCCCTCGGAAGAACGAAATGATGACAGATCCGGCAGAAGCAGCCGGAACGGGCGCGGAACAGTGGAGACAACCAAGTCTGATCGCAAGTTCGGCAGTGGAACTCGAAGAATCTGTAAAATACAACGGGGTCTGGCAACTCTGACGATGGGTGATGATGATGATGTTGACGTCGTCGCTTGGTCGGTTTGTACGGGATTATCATCCTCCGGTTTGTGCTGTACATTTCCGAGAATTGGGGATTCGGGTCTGGGGATGATGAGGTTTCGTAAAACGGGTCAGTGGAGTCGTGACTAGATTCATCGTCAATGTTGTAGACGCGGTACGAGGGTGGCGGTGGGAGGAGAGAGTACACGGGTGGGGATTGTGG
>JAQFZW010003971.1:0-11443 GCA_034687055.1 Heteromurus nitidus | reverse complement strand
TCACCGACCTCCTCCGTATGTATATATCAACCGTGTTACTATTCATCATGTACACCACAAATGTAAGAGTTAATAAATTAAAAATTAAATTATGGATAATGAGAAGTTCTCATAAGAGTTTTCAACATTTCATGTGTTGCAGGAGCTTGTTAAATTTGAGGATGATTTCAAAATGATTCATGTGATTTCAATTTCAAATGAGCTCAAGGTTCCTGTGTGTGCGCAAAGACAGTGTAACTCAAGCACATGAGTCTGCTCTCACTTGTTTGACTTTGAAAAAATACATTTTTGATACTTATAATCAGTCTAATTCTCATTTGAAAGCACGCTTTTTTCAAACTTTTGAAAAAATCAGATCGTCACAAAACGTCAGATTTTTGTTCAATTGAAATTAGTTAACTTTTTAAATGACATACCTGAATGTTTGGAAAATGCTGGAACAACTCCCGCCATAATATCGTAAAATTGTGGTAGTTCCTACAGACTTCTAAATACTTCAAATTAAGTTGGGAATGACCCTTGAAGTTGGCCTCGTCTTCAGCAATGACATGATGACTTCCAGCCCTTTGCCGTTTTGCTTTTAGTTTTACATTTGAGAGCACAGGCTCCTCCAAATTTGGCATTTCTTCGTAAATCGTCTTCCAGGAGGATTTATTACAGTAAATGGTGGGTGTATTTAACTTCAGCTTCCGAATGTCTCCCATACAAATCCCAAATGTTGACCATGAAAACTTTTCCAGATAAACGAGAAGAATCTCCAACTCATTCCCACCTGAAAACAATAATACAATAATATAATAATAAGATAAATCTCGTAGTTTTACACAAGCTTCAGTTATTTAAGTAAACTTGATTAATTTTTTATAAGTCACTGACGACTCTCATGGGCGAATGTCTGCAACTCTGAAACTTGAAAGCTTATATCTAAATGTGGTGGAGTATTGATGTGACAGGCGTGAGAAATACTGCGAGGTAACATTAGTTTTAATTTCGCATGGTAGATACTCTTTACTATTCGGATATGTGAATGCAAACTAGTGCTTGTTTCCTTTATTCTGAAATACGATAGTTTATTCTGTCTTATTCGCAAGGAAAACTTCAATTTAACTCGATGAGGATGCTTTCAGTTTTACTTGAATTTCTTAAGATATGCTCCGACTTTGTTTGTACATTGCAAGTTCCGAGCATAATGTATTAATTTAAGAAAGCTTACATATATCCAAAGTATAGCAAATATCCAACTCAGCCCAGTCTGCTACTGACAGTGAATATATGACGCTCATGTTTTATATCTTGATATACTTTGATTTATCTTGATATACCTGCTCTCATTTTTCCTGATCTGAGTTATACGTGTTCGGGGCGTTATTTACTATTACGATACGAACATGTTGTTTGATTGCGAAATAGTTTGTTCTCTCACACTTGCCGACTCTCACTCTTGCCGACAATAGCTTGTCTTATTTCGATTAACACCAGTTTCCCTCAAGCTTCCCTGATTTAAGCACACGATGGTTTGCTTCTTTGCATCCCGCTCAACCCAGAAATACTGTCCAGGGAGTACACGTGATCGAAAACGCAACTAAGCAAACCCCTGGATCCAAAATGTTGACTAGGGTTATGCGAAAGATTTTTCCAAAATAAAGTGCCTTTGAGAAAAGCTCAACTTACTTCAAACTGCTTTCCATGTCCACGTTGATAAAAATTGCTGTACGTCGATTGGTAAATGACATTTTCAGCGACTTAGCCAGCACCAGACATTTCTTGGCTTCCTCAGGCCTGCTCGCCGAGGTTACCCTAACCTCGTTTTTCAAATCTGAAACCACAAAACTACACATGAATATTATATTATGTCAATATTTGCACGATTAAAATAAATAGTTTGATGGTCTTACTCTTCATCCTGCAGATTCCTCGGAGTAGTGTTTGTTGTAAAGTTTTAACTGAGAAGGCTTCGATTCAATGTTGACGTGTTGCTTTAAACGAAATCATCAGTGGACAACTTCTCTGCTGAACATCATTTTGTACATTCACCGGCGTCACACAAAGCACACTTATTTCAACGTATTTGCAAATTTCCCTTTGCGCATAAACCGTCGTATCTTCATTCTTTAATCTTCAAGGAAGTGAACACGTTTTTCAATTGATTCAATATGCACTGACGCATGAAAATTTTTCGCAATTGCAAGCTCTATAAATATAAGCACTACGTTTCAACAATGCATGGTCAAATGTAATGAACCTATTCTGAAACCCGAAAGCTTATCTAAATGTGGCAGAATTGTGTACCAGACCTGAGAGATGCAGGGTTGAATGTAATTAGTTCTTATTACGTTCCCTTCAATTTAGCTATGCGAATGCAAACCATTGCTTGTTTGCGCAATTGTGTAATAATTGGATATTGTCAGTGATGTAAGCTTTGCAAGTAACTCCATCCAGGCCTAATCTTCGAAACACAACTCATAATTCGGTTAATAAAGGAACCCAGTAACTCCACTTCTGCGAGAAGTTGAGATTTGCATTCCACATGAAAATGCAAGTCTTCCTGACCATTTTGTTATATCATATCACACTCTTCATGAAACAGTGGTGGAGCGGAGAATAATTTTTCAATGACAGTGTTCTCATCGTATCTTTTGCAAAAACGTTTTAATGTTTTCCAAATGCCTCTAACACCTTTGCTATTGACGCATGTAAAATTATTCACAATTCACAACTACTACATATCAAGAGAACAACATTATTTTTCATTCAAGCATGATAAAATGTTGTAAACTCATTCTGAAACTTGAAAGCTCAAGTATATCTAAATGTGGAGTAACGATGTGACAGGCGTGAGAAATACTGCGAGGTAACATTAATTTTAATTTCGCCTGGTACGCTTTACTATTCGGCTATGTGAATGCAAATCAGTGCTTGTTTCCTTAATTGTGAAATACGATAGTGTATTCTGTCTTATTCAGAAGGAAAACTTCAATTTAACTCGATGAGGATGCTTTCAGTTTCGCTTGAATTTCTTAAGATATGCTCCGACTTTGTTTGTACATTGCAAGTTCCGAGCACAATGTATTAATTTAAAAAAGCATATATATATATATCCACCTTATAGAAAATTTCCAACTCACTCCAGTCTGCTACTGACGGTGTATATAGGATCTCATGTTTTGTGTCTCTATATATTTGCATGATGTTTTTAAAACAAACATTGAATGATGCAAACTGAGTGAGTATGTATAACCTTTATTGAGATTTTTCGACTAGAAAATTCCACTTGCTTTCATGTAAGCCTACAATAAACATAGAGCAGCATCGTATTCTCGTAAATTTTCGTATTTTTTTTTTGTTTATTTGTATATGTTTTGTATAAAAACAAAAGTTTTTGTAAAACCCTAAATTCTTAATTATTTTCAGCATATTTATGCTCGTAAAAATTATTTTTCAATGTTTAAAAAATTATCGTATGGTTCACTATGTGCATAAAATACAGTTTTGCACATATCTTTAACCAGTAAATATGACAATACAAAATGTACCATGTCCACGGATGCCCATGGACTGGCGGATAAAATGCCACCGACACAGACGGGCGCAGGCTCCTAAATTTTGAAAATGCACAGCTCGAACGAAGGTCTGTCCTGATGTCCTCGCAAACACTAACAAGGAGTGTATTGAGGATGTAACTCTTGTATTTCCTTCGTACTTTCACAGATAATTGCACTTTGGTTTACAGAATCATTTGCGAAGGGATTTTGTGCAATGGGCAATGGCTCTTGAGAAATCCAGGAAAAATGGAAATTCATATTTCAATTCCCATTTTTTGATGGGCGAAAGCACGGGAAAATGAAAGGCGCCACGTATCGCTATCTTATCACCTATTTTACAATTCTTCGCATGTAAAACCCTTTGCCGTTTTTATACCTTGAAGAAATTGACAATATACAAATGAGGCGACGGTAAAAACTCAAATTATCTTTCCTAAGGGCCGGTTTGCTAAGACAGAAGTAAAAGTGATAAGGGATTTTACATGGTGCCTTTCCCGTGCTTTTGCGCATAAATAAAGTGGGAATTGAAATATGAATTTCCAGTTTTTCCCGGATTTATTTAGAAGTACTTATTGACATTTTACGTCAATGTGGCGACAGCGGATGTCTGTTTAATTGTTGTAAATACGTGATTTGGGGCTGTACATTTAGTGTAGCTAACGCCTATGCAGGGGGTTACACCCGGTGGGTGACTTTTGTTGAGCCGGTTTCCGCTCTCCGTTTACCGCAGAGTGGGACTGTTTGGAACGAGCAGAATTTAGGAGTGGTGGACGACGATTGCGGTGGGAGTGGGGGTGGCGAGGTTTCGTTGTCTCTGTGCAAGGAGAAGCAAGGAGCATAATACCAAGTGTGAGCACAAGATTACAATTTTCATTGCGAATTGTATCTTGCCTTTAAATCAGAATAAAATATACCGTATTACGCAAACAAGCACTGGATTTCATTCATTAATTTTATCTCAATATCTCTCAGCTCAGGCCTGACATTGAATTATGTTAACTTTGGGTAAGCTGTCAGGTGTGATAATTCTTGTTTCTACATTTTTTGGCTCTTGGTCGAAATCAAAATTGTTATCCGAAAGTACCTAAGTCATTTTTCATGCGTCATTTCATGTTCATTCTGTAAGAAACTTCTGGACTTCTTTACTGGAGACTTGTCTCCAGTAAATAAGTGAGACCAACGTCTTCATTCCCAGTTTTCATCTTGTTTCTAAATCACAATAAAATATAGTCGGTGATGTAAGCTTTCCAAGTAACTTCATCCAGTTCTAACCCGTATTGCATTGGATGTCGGTTGGAAGATGGGAAGTCAGCGGGAAAGTAGGGTGGCGTACGGGGAAATCTTTGCGGAATACCCCAACTAAATCCCGCACGCGGGCATTAAGTGGGGAAACGATTCAAAACATTGGCCAACTTCCCAACTGAATGCCGCAGTCGGGCATTAAGTGGGGAACCGAGACAAAATAGTAGTTGCTTGTCGCCCTCGGGAAACCGTCGGACCACTGCATAAACAACGGCACCTTCAACATGAGCTTTTCCTTTCGGCTTCCCTACTTCCAACCACCGTTGTTGTCTATTATGAGAATAGCATTGTGCTCCTCAATACGCGCGGCGCGTTCAAATTAAACGCACACTTCAGACCAGCTCAACACTTCCCAACGAGTCGGTGGTGACTGGTGAAGAGGTGATTTGTTTCAAGATAAAATCTCAATGTTGACTTTGGCTAGATTTAGATAGAAAATGCCGTTCTATTGTGTTGTGGAGTTTCAAGCGGAGTCAACGGTTGCAGTGATTTCCTCGAAGTGGTTGCTAGGAAATAACAGCGAGTGTTACTGGCCGAGTGGTAAAAATGCGAGTTTTTTGGCATCAAAACTAGCAAAAAAGCACTGTACACCTGCAGCGGATTGGGAGAAATTCGTCTGTCGTGTTATTAAGACTTGTGGTAAGCAAAATTCAGTTTAATTACCATTAACAGGTGCTTGCTGTCACTAATAATTACGATGCTGTATTATTTATTATAAACGATTCTTAATTTTATTTTATGGTGATTTCCAGACACATTTGAGCGCGCAGTTGCTGCCAGTAGGAAAGCAGAGGTACAGTCATCCATAGAAACATCTGCTTCTGAAGACATCCGGACTAGGAAGGCCAGGGTTCGAACAAACCACCACAGCGTTCAGGAGAAGAAAATTACAAAAGCTGTTAGGAAATCGATTGCTTCTTCCGTGAGTGACCTGTCATCATGTGTGTCATCTAACTCTGAGGGGGCATTTCTGGGCGTTCACGCGCCGAATTTTCTTATTCCCAACACTCCAGCGAGTGAGCAAGGTAATTAATGGCTTTTATTACTAGTTAAAAATGCGAATTCCTTCTCAGTTTAGTTTGAATTTAACTTGACCTTTGTTATATCAGTTATTACCAGTGGACTCCTGGCAACCAGGGAAGAAAGTGTCACCAATAGCGAGATAATTTTTACCATTCCTCCTCCTCCAGTACCAACTTCGGATTCAATAACTGAGCTTACTGCTTTAATTGAGGGAGTTCGAGAGGAACAACGTAGTAAGTAACAACAACAAAAGTTATTTTGATTACCATCTGTTAATTTAATTTTGACCATGAAATTATGGCTTTTATTAGTACAAATGTTAAATTTCGTTATACTCCAAAATAATGATTCGTTTTCTGATTTATTTCATTTCAGAATTTCAAGAAGTTGTCACAAAACGTTTGGCTCAGATTTCTGACGATGTCAACGAGTTACTGGCTAGAACTGCTGTGAGCATTGTTGGAAGTCTTACAACCGAAACAAACCATATTCCAGCTGATTCACTGGAGAAATACCATGAACTAAATTCATGGTTAGATGACGTACAAAACTTTAAGGATCTGGTAATCTCCGTAGTAACTTAAAAGTTTAAATATTTAACAGGAATTACCTTTTTATTGACTTTATTTTTTTATTTGCAAACAGACGACAAAGCTTTCTGTTCTGGGTGGGGTCTCGGTGAAAGATATAACGGCACGGGTTTTGCAGCGTCTACTAGCAACAAATCTTGCAGGTGTAATCACTCTTACTGGGCGGGGAAAGAACTCACTGGCGAAATTCGCGAACACTCGTGTCCAGACGTTGTTATACGGTCAGTTATATTCAAGTCAACCTCGTACTGATTTGAAAACTAAAGGCAATATTTATTTTTGTCATTATTAATTTTTTAGAAGTGGTTAGACTCACCAGGGGTGGCGAAAAAGCATCGTACACAGAAATCGACAAATACACACGGACTTGGTTGAAAGGTGCAACTGACAGAGGACTGACGGAGGTCGCGAGAGGCGTCGCAAACAAAGAGAATGTCCTGTAGTCCCAGTAACCACTGCTCACAACGAACCATGCAGCGAAGACGAAGAAGCAGGGTTCAGGCAGACTTGAATCTGATTCGTCAATTAGCTGATAGTAATTTAGATAATTTTATTAGAGTAAACGATCCAGAACCAATTCATGTAGCAATTCCGCCACCGACAATGCCTAGTTCGATACCTAGTCCAATTTTACAAATGCATTCCGAAGTTCAAATGGAACATATTGAGTCAAGTTCTGTGGATATTCTAGGTGTATCTACATCTTCCGTAAGCATAACCCAAGCTATTAATGTTAACACAAAATTGAAAGAATGGGTATTAACGCATAATATAAAACATTCAGCCCTTAAAGATTTATTGGCTATATTGAAGGGAGAGATACCTGACGTAAGTTTACCAGTTGACCCAAGAACGTTAATGAAAACACCACAAAATTTAAAGTATAACGAGAGAAGTGGTGGTAGGTTTGTTTATTTTGATTTAATTAAACTCTTAGGCAATAGGCTAGCTAATACAGTTATAACTGATACCACTAAATCTGACCCAATTCTGGAAAAACTAAAACGCTTGGTAAACGGTAACCTCATTAGTATTTCCATTGGTGTTGATGGAATTCCAATAAGTAGAAGCACGAACAAACAATTTTGGCCTATTTTGGGAATAATTGATCATGTGAAGCCAAAAAAGCCATTTGTAATTGGACTTTTTTGTGGTGTCAGTAAACCCAAATCTCATGACATGTTTTCCGAATTCATTGCAGACTGTAAATACTTGGAAGAAAATGGCATTCTTGTTGATAACGTAAAATATCATTTTAGAATTTCTAGAATTTTAGCGGATGCTCCAGCTCGCAGTTTCCTAAAGGGAGTAAAAAACCACAACAGTTATTTCGGATGTGAAAAGTGTACAGTTGAAGGGGAGTGGTTAGGTCGTGTTGTCTTCCCATACGAAGATATTTGTAATTTACGAACTGACATTGAATTTAATCTTAAGTCTGACCCGTGCCACCACATCAGTGAGTCAATATTTACTAATTTAGAGTTAGGATTGGTATCTCAAGTTCCACTCGATTACTTACACTTGGTTTGTCTAGGAGTTGTACGCAAATACTTTAGACAGCTAGTGAAAGGCAAACCTCCGCATAAACTTAGGCATGCCGACGTACAAAAAATTTCAGACAGGCTTTTGAACTTAAGGAAACATTTTCCATCGAATTTCCAAAGAAAACCGCGTTCATTATTAGAAATCGATCACTATAAAGGGACCGAATTCCGTTCTCTGTTGTTATACACAGGAATAATAGCACTGGAAGGAATTGTGAACAAAGTTGTGTATAAAACATTTCTCAAGCTACATGTTGCTATGTACATATTGTTATCGAAATATGCAGGTCATCCAGTTTGGAATAGTTGTGCAGCTAGTTTAATTCGATCGTTTTTACTTAATTGTCAAGAGTTATATGGATTAGAATTTATAACATATAATGCACACGGGTTATCACATCTTGCTGTGGATGCTTTAAATTTCGGTTCACTTGATAATGCAAGTACATTTAAATTTGAAAGCTACATGCAAAATTTGAAACGAATGATACATGGTAACTGTTTTCAGCTGGAGCAGGTCTCCAAACGATTAGTCGAATTGGAAAGTATCAATCTGCAAAATTCGGTAGTCGATGAGAAAATAAAAATTAGTTGTAAAAGGGGGGATAATTGCTACATGTTAAAATGCGGTTCTATTGTATTACTTCAGAAAAAAATAGATGATAATGCTTTCGAATGTCTTGAATATATTGATAAGCAAAATTTTAAATATTATCCTATTCCAAGTTCGACTTTGGGTGTCTTTGTTGTTAGTAAAAAGTCATCACGTTTGAGGACAATTTATGAGTTAGACATTTTATGTAAGTATGTACATTTGCCTTACAAAACTTCTTTTCTTTGTATTCCTTTAGAACATTCTACATGTTAATCTGTTATCTATAGTATAAATTGTCATGTTATCGATTGAGTATTATTTAATAAACTTTTCACTTATGTATAAAATTGTTTGTAATTGAAGTATCTAATTTTGGCATATAATATTTGAGACATTTGAAGTCGGCATGCCGTACTAAATCAACGGCGGGACACATTCGGTGTAGTGTAGGGAGAGTAGCGTGAGATAATCGGGAAATGTCAGGGGTGCCGATGGGAAATGGTGGGAAGCAGTCGGGTAACCGATTTCGGGTGGAAGGTAGTTAAGGCGACAACCCCGGCCATGTCCCGACTTTCTTGGCCGACTTTAGAAAGCGGTCGGGCCGCTATCTTTTTGCAATACGGGAATGCTCGAAGCACGCAACTCACACACTCGAGCTTGCTAACGCTGATTTTGTAACTCACATTTCACAACTTAAATTCACAACAGTGGAAACAATCGAGCAGTTCCAACTAAGGCATTTCATGCTGATCGCCTTACGAAATTAAAATTTATTAATTTAATCTCCATATTTGTCAGGCCTGGCAATGAATTATGCCAACTGATGGTAATCGTGCAATAATTCTTGTTGTTACATTGTACATTGTCGAAATTTTTCATGCGTCATTACATGCTCGTTCATTTAAGAAGTCTCCAGCAAACAAGTTAGAACAAAATTTCCACTTCCAATTACATCTACTTTCTAAATCAGAACAAAATATCCAATTATTACACAATTACACACAGCAAAACACTGACTTGTATTCGCAGACCTAAATAGAAAAGACCATCTTACGAAATTGAAAGTAATTATAATCTCATTATCTTTCCTGTATCTCTCAGGCCTGACATTTCTACCACATTTAGATAACATTTCAGGTATCAAAATGATGTATTTCATTTTATATCATGAAACCGCAATTGTGAACAAAAAAAATTCATTCGTCAGTGCTTGTTGACTCAATTGGAAAACGTGTTCACTCCTTGAAGATGGATGAAGATACGACAGTTTTTGCGCAAAATGGAAATTTGCAAATACATTGTAATAAGTGTGCTTTGTATGACGTCGGTGAATGGTATAAAATGATGCTCAGCAGAGAAGTCAAGTCCACTGATGATTTCGTTCAAGCAACAAGTCAACATTGTATCGAAACCTTCTCACTTACAACTTTACAACAAACACTACTCCGAGGAATCTGCAGGATGAAGAGTAAGGCCATCAAATTATTTATTTTTTAGTCGTGCAAATATTGACATAATATAACATTCATGTGTGGTTTTGTGGTTTCAGATCTGAAAAATGAGGTTTGGGTAACCTCGGCGAGCACGCCTGAGGAAGCCAAGAAATGTCTGGTGCTGGCCAAGTCGCTGAAAATGTCATTTACCAACCGACGGACAGCAATTTTTGTCAACGTGGACATGGAAAGCAGTTTGAAGTAAGTTGAGCTTTTCTCAAAGGCATTTTATTTTGGAAATTTTTCGCATAACCCTGCTCAACATTTTTTGTGTCCAGGGGTATGCTTAGTTGCGTTTTCGATCACGTGTACTCGCTGAACGGAGTTCCTGGGTTGGGCGGGACGCAAAGAAGCAAACCATATTTCCACGAGCTGGCTAAAATCTCTGTTTTGAAACTACATTCGTTCGAGAAATGCGTCTACTTGTCTCCCAACTCACTCATCCTCCGCAACGCTGACAACATCTTCGATTTTGGAAATGCGGGGGGAAATGGGAAAATCAAATTGGTTTTTCCGAAGGAATGCGGCAGGCATGGAGATATTGGAGCTGTTCATGTTTTCGGCGTGGTGCCCAACATCCAGGCCTACCGCCACATTTGGAACGAGTGGACAACAACTGAAAAATGTAAGGAATGTGTTAAGGAATGGAAAAATGTTTCAGTGAGCTCTTCAAAATATGAACTATATTCATCATCTCATGTGTTTGATCATTACAGACGACTTGAAGGAAATGATGGAAAATTATTTCATGGAGAGAGGAGAAACCCTTTGTTTTTCCCATTTCGACGAAATGTTTTGGGCAGAGTTGGACGCTGAGGACAGCTGTCGTACCAACTGTGACGTCTCCATTGTTACTTTCATGGATGACCCTCTCACTCTTTTGGGGAAGAAGCTGGGAATTTTGGAAAATGTAATATATTTTCAACAAATAAAGTTCAACACAAAAGTACACCATTCATGTATACCATTATTCACAATTTGTTATTGACTTAACTATCTAGCTCTCGTTAAAGTTGTGGATGAAATTACAAAGGGAAATCGAAGGAGAGATGCTGGAGGAATCGCCCATTCTGGAAAATCCCAGATATTATTCGAAGGAGCCCGTCGCAATTGTTGGGATGAGTTGTCGCTATCCTAGCTCAAGCAATCTGGACGACTTTTGGAAAGTGCTTCTTGAGGACAGGGACTGCACTAGAGCTCCACCCGAGTCTCGTCTTCAGAGCAGAACAGCTGAGAAGGGAGGAGTTCCTTGTGGTTATTTGGATGCTCCGTTGGACGAGTTCGACTCCAAGTTTTTCGGAATCAGTCCAACTGAATTGGTTCAAATGGATCCACAACATCGGCTCCTCCACGA
>JAQFZW010003970.1:0-11445 GCA_034687055.1 Heteromurus nitidus | reverse complement strand
ATCGTCGAAACTCATAAGCATGTCAGAGATTATGGATAAGCCCTATAGCTGCAAAATTACACCTTAATTTTCATTTTCCTAAGCGGGCTGAATCGCTGAATAATAACTGAATAACATATTGCTGCCCAATGTAAACAGCGCACTCATAATAATTCTATATAAGCTTCAAACTTGACAGAAGGAGGAGAAAAAAATGTTATCGATTTGTCATAATTTGATGGAGTCTGAGTGACAATGCAGAACCAAATGCACGGACAAGTGGTGTGGCGTGTTCTCCAACTCTTCAGAGTTGTCCACTCGTGGTACATGAATGAGTTCGCATATGTAATATGATGTAAATTCGCAAATGAGGGCTTCAATGTTGACGTTATTATCAATTTTTTTGCACGATCAATTTGTCAAGTGTTCACGCTTGTCACACGCCTCTGGCTTAGGTGGATTGGATCTGGACGTTTTCCCAAATTGTCCACTGGGAGATGATTATATGATTCGATTATGATTGATATTTGCTGATGTAATTTATCACGTTTCATATTATGTTTCATGGTCAAATGGAAAAAGGCCGGTGGCCGGGTATAAAAACGGGAGACAATCATAAATTACTGCTATCACTCTCGTTTTTGGAAATTGTGTGAACAGACGTTCTTGTAAATTTTACTCGTTTAAAATGGCGTTAACGAAGCAACTCCTCACTGTTTTGTTAATTAGTGGTAGCTTAATGGTGCAGGGAATCAAGCTTCCACAAAATCCGAATCCTCAAGAATTGTCCTGGTGGCAGCAAGACATCATTTACCAAGTTTACCCAAGGTCACACCAAGACTCTGACGGAAATGGAGTGGGAGACTTGGCAGGTAAGTCGATGTGAAGTGGAATTTCAACTGAAGGGATAATTTTAATTAAATTTTTTTGTAAACTAACAAATAATATGCATCATTTTTCCAGGAATTCAATCAAGACTCGATCACTTTGTGGACATTGGCGTTGGAGCAGTATGGATCTCGCCCATTTACAAATCCCCAATGAAAGACTTTGGCTACGACATTTCCAACTTTACCGACATTGCCCCTGAGTTTGGCACGTTGGACAGTTTCCGAGATCTTTCTGACGCGATGAAGGAACGGGGCATCAAGTTGATCATGGATTTCGTTCCAAATCATTCCAGCGATGAGCATCCTTGGTTCAACATGAGTATTCACAGCGAAGGGAAATTCACCGACTTTTATGTGTGGAAGAATGCTTCAGGTTTCAACGACACGACTGGCGAGCCCCTTCCACCCAACAACTGGATCAGTGTTTTCGGCGGTCCAGCATGGGAATGGAATGAAGTCCGCCAGCAATTCTATCTCCATCAATTTGTCGCCGGTCAGCCCGATCTGAACTACGAGGATCCTGAAGTCCTCACGGAAATCCTGGCCGCCATCAAGTTTTGGCTGGACATGGGCGTCGATGGTTTCAGAGTGGACGCAGTTCCCCACATGTTCGAAGACCAACAATTTTTAGACGAGCCAGAAAATCCGGACCGTCCTCCAACAGCTATTCCCTCAGACTACGCATACTGGAGCCACATTCACACCTACAATCTTCCTCAAGTCATTGAAACATTGGCCGAGTTCAGAAAGCTTTTGGACATCTACTCCTTGGCTGACGGCAAGGAGCGAGTAATGTTCGTGGAGGCAACTGTTCCAACCTTGGACGACCTCTTTAAATACTACGGAACTCCGGAGAGGCCCGTCGCCCATTTCCCCTTCAACTTTGAGTTTATCAACAGAGTCAAGGCTGGGTTTAATGGAACGGATATTGAAGCCGTTGTGGATGAATGGTTCACAAAAATGCCAGAAGGAAACTGGGCCAATTGGCTCGTTGGAAATCATGATAATGGAAGGGTTGCTTCTCGCTTCTCCACAGACGTCATCGATCCATTTAACATGTTGGTGGTGCTCCTCCCTGGCAATGCCGTTACGTACTACGGCGAGGAAATTGGGATGACGAATGCGAACATCAGTTGGGAGGATACAGTGGATCCTGCAGGTTGTCAGGTAGGACCTGATCGATACCACTTGTTCTCCAGGGACCCAGAAAGGACTCCAATGCACTGGGACGATGATAAAAACGCTGGCTTCTCGAGTGCAGACAAAACTTGGCTCCCAATGCATCCCGACTATGTTGAGGTGAACGTGGCAGCTCAGAAGAACTCTTCGGAGGAGACCCACATCAAGGTTTACACGAGGCTGAGTGCTTTGAGGCACACGGATGTATGGAGATTTGGATCATTAGAGGCAAAGGCGTTGGAAAGTGGGTCTGTATATGGATTCGCAAGGTTCATTTTAAAATCCAAAAAAAATCATTATATTTCGCGTTTACAGCCTGATTTTAAATTTCGTTTTATATTTGTGATATTTGCAGAATATACAATGGCGAAGGATTTGTGTACTTGTCCAACTTTAGTGAAGAACCTCTAACCGTCAATATTCCGCAAGAGTTTGAAGGGATCCCTGCAACAGCCATTGTGTACACTACAAGTGTCGGCTTCGAGCCCGCATTAGCAATTGGCTCTTCAGTGCAAACTGACAGTTTAGTCATTGGAGCTAAGCATGCAATTATTGTAGAGTTTTAGACAATAATTATTGATTTTTTGTACAAAGCAACACATTTTTTTCTCGCAGTAATAAACTGTTGATATATTTATTTCGATAAATTCATATGACATTGTGCACACATGTACTGAATATTTGTTATTCGCATTTAACTCCAAGGGTTAAAGTTATCCACATCCGTTTCCATTTGGTAATCCGTTGCAGATGTTGTTGACCTCCGAAAAGAGTTAGCACCACTCCGCCCAGGATTCTTAGTCTGATTAACCCCAGCCGCAGATCCAAACGAAGGCTGCTGGTCCTCTTCCGAATTTACCCGATCGAAAGAGACAAGTCCGCTGCTGGGATTATTATTATTATTCGTTGTGGATGACCACATCCTTCCTCGGCTAAATGGAGAAGATAATTCTCCCCTTGCTCCAGCAGGACTTCCGAGTCCTCCCCCGCCCCCAGTGTTTGTCGCCATGAAGCTATCAGGAACTTTAAAAGAATCCGGAGTTCCTATCATGCCGCCGCCGCCGCCAGGTGTGATGGAAGGTCTCATCCTGAAGCTGCTATTATTTTCAGGAGGAGATCCTGGAGAAAAGGCGAATGACGACGCAGATCCAAATCCAGAACTTGCTGTTGAAGATTGGCCTTGGATGTGAGCCAATATTTCATCTGCTGGAGGCATGTGTTGCTCCACCGCAGCATTCTTTCCAGAGCGAACTCTCTCAAATCCGGTGACAATCTCCTCAATTCTCTCCTCCTGCTGGATGATCTTCATTTGGGAAGCTAATATGGCGTCTTCCTTGTCCTTCACTTTCCTCTCGATGTCGTGAAGCTCATGTTTCAAGCTTTGGAGAAACTTGTCTGTGTCGGTTTTTGAGTTTTCTAACTCCAAACTGAGACGCTTGCTTTCCTCCCTGAAATTATTGTATTCCTTCTGCATCGAGTCCACATCTTCTGCCATGTAGTCGAGCAACTTTGCCAAAGGATTGGCGCTGCGAGCGCACAGCTGAATGAGATTCTTCAACTTTTCCACCTCCGCCAAGCTGAGCTCCTTCAGCTTCTTCTCAATCATTGGAGTATCCCCTCCAACATCCCGTTTCTTGTCCTCAAGTTCCTTCTGCGTTTCCAAGATTTGATTGACTAAAAGTCCGCGCTGGTCTGGAGGAAGAATACTGTCCAGTTGCTCTCCAGTCCCTATTCCACCCGACAAAGTGAGCTCTGGCGTCTCATCGAGATCGGAGAGGCCAGGTGCCTTTGACGCCGTTACGGTAACCTCTCGCACGACGTAGTTGTCATCATCATCGGGATCTTCGGTGGTGTCCATTATCACATGAGCCACCTTTCCTGTTGTGGGACTACACAAAAAGTTTTATTAAAATTACGTCCAATGACTAAGCATAGATAACAGCACAAATTTCTTACCGATAAGGTTCCACCTCTTCTTTCACAGCGGAACTTTTTGGTCTTGGAGGAGGAGCCCTTCGTGCACTCGGTGGTCTCGCACTCGACATTCGGCTACTCCCAGCTGCAGTCCCTGTGTCAGGCCTCGACCTCAGGCTTTGACCCGTGGGTGGCCTTACTTCTCCAATAGTTGCCGATCCATACGGTGACCCCTTGCTTTCTGCGGATGGCTCTCGACTCAAACTTTTCCCCGTTTGTGGTCGTTGTCCAGAACCACCACCGCCTCCACCTGCAGCAGCAATTTGGGAAATTGGAGAAGGCGTCGGAGTTAGCGATTGACCGGGTGAAGGTGTTGTTGTTCCCCCAATGGTCAGCGGGGATCGTATCGGAGTTTGAGGTGATTGTGATTTGGGTGGTACGATGTCCCCCGGAGAAGCCATTGTAGCGATTACAGCGTCCGCATCCGAATAAATTGGTGTTGTTGGAGGGGGCAATGTTTGCATGTTGGGTTTAACGACAGAAGCAGCGAAATTATCATACAATTCTAGCGTGTCAACGGAATCATTATTAACATTGTCACTGCCATCAAGACCAGGTGAAGCAGTGATCATCATCTCCTCCCCTCCATTGTCCAAGTCCACTGAATTGTTAGTTTTTAATTTTTTATGGATGATGTGTGGCAGTGGCAGTTAAAAGGGATACAGATTACCATGCAGTTCAAGAAAAAATTCACAAGACAAGGCGAGAATGTCAGAAAATAGAAAAGAAAGTTATTTATCAGTCGAGATTCGAGACAGGCATATAATTAGTTAACTACGAATTATTATTAAATATTAATTTCAACACGATATTATGATTGATAGGATAAGCTGCTATTCTAAAGAGAAAGCGATAGTTCGCGAAAGTTGTAAGTAGGAGTTTTGACTTACTTTCTTCTGGAACGTTACTCTTCGCATTCCCACTGGCTCCCAAGTCTGCTGAGGATTCCTTCCTTTCCAAAGGAGCAGACGTTTTGGGAGTTGGGATTTCCGTTTCATCTGGAACCTGCTCGGCAGGTTCTGAAGGAATAATTGGCTGAGGCGGGGGAGCAGCTTTAGATTCAGTCCTGGAACGGGATTTTTTCGTTCCAGAACCAGGAGCTGGTGCAGCCTCTGCTCCTCTAATGAACACAAGTTCACACAAAGTAGATAAGCTATTGCAATGTGACTATACGAAAGATAATTAAATAATAAGCTAAACCCTTACTTTTCTCCAAGTTTCCCTTGCTTAGCTGCAAGCTTGTTTTGCCCCGGAGAAGGATCCCGATCCCGAATCCCCCGTTTACTTCCAGCCTGCCCCTCTTTTTTCTCCTTTTCTCCAGGCGCAGCTTTTCCTCCTTTCTTACCATCTGCCTTATCTTTTGAACTTGATCTCGATGCACTTCCCGTTGCCGGAGCAGGTGCAGGTGCTTTATTACCACCCTTTTTTCCACCTGCACTTCCACCACCACCTTGCTGATGCACTTCAATACCTTTTGCAAGTGCTTGCAGAAGAGCGTTCGTTTTGTCTGCTTCAAGTCCAGCGAGCACTTTGGAAACTTTAAGTGGAACCTCTTCACCTGTTTTGTCCTCTGAAAAGGCAATTAAAAAATTTGTTTAGATTTTGTTTTAAAAATACTGTCAGTAATTAACAATTTTCTTCTTCTTACTGATTCCCTGAATAAGCTTCTGCATAAAAGCCGATTTCGCATCCCTGCTTGTAATTTTCGCCGCATCCAGTTCGTCTGGAGTGAAGACTCCACTCAGGAATCCCGTCGTGTCGATCACATTATGGACAATGTCATGAAGGAAGCGGAATGGGGGTCGTGATAAATTCTTTTCCGTTAGTGGTGGTTTCTTTACGAAACGACCAAGTTGTTCTTGTGTTTTCTTCACGGATTTTGTGACTTCTGCATCGCCCATTTTGAACTTTTCAAGAATTACAAGAAATTAGCAATGCTCCAGATTTCTACTAACTCCCGTAGCAAATAAATCTACTGGGCACAGATGAATGGTTATAATCTAGTGCTAACGAGAAGCGCAGAAAACACAAGTGAAATATTTGCTCATATACGTTTTGCATGGATAATTTTTCTCCAGAGCTTTGGTGTGGGCATATTATATTGTTCACTGGATATGTGTATTATGTGTACATCTACTCCTTTATATGTTCCACTATGGTTTGGTTGGAGTGAAGTAAATCCCCTTCAATGCCCTCAAACGCGTCCAGTATCCAGGACACACCGGGCACAACAAAGCGAGCCGAAAGCAGTAGAGTGGATGCGTGGAAGACTGCTGGAACACGGGAAGTGGACTTTATACGCTTTGAGCTGAACGGTGAAACATGACACGTATGGATTATGGATGCTTTGAAGTGTTATGTCAATGCGATTCTTTAGTAAAAATGGGTTGAATAAAAAGTAAATTTTTCTGAACTCTTTTATTATTTAATCACCTCGTCAAGTTAAATTGATTATTCTAGTAATTATTATTAACTGCGTAATTAGGCGTAGTTTCCTCTTCTTCTTGTTCAGCAAGGTGCTCTTCTTCTTCAACATCCTTCTCGTCTTGTGGACGCCACATACTTTCATGAATTATGCCACCCTCGGGTATGGGTGGCGACTCAAAGCTTGCCACGTCGAGAACATCGTGACCTCTCGTGAAGAGTTGTCCTATGCCTGCGTCATGCAAGTTCTGAAGTGTGTCATCCTCGTCGTCTTCTGAAGGAGGAGGCGTCGATTCAACGTCCACAAGCTGAGGTGGTGGTTCCACGGGTGGTGGCGGCAACGCATTCGACAAACCTATGAAAGTTGGATTTGTCGTTTGGTTTTTCAGCTTGTCTTGTCGGCTAATCACAGCTTCCGCTAACTCCTGCTGGATTTCATGCCGGATCACCCATTCAGAGGCGAAGTAGTCTCCAACGAAGAACAAAACCAGAAGAAGAACCAACACCGCGAGGAAGCACATGTGCCTCCAAAACTTTCGTCGTTTCCCGTCATCCTCCTCTTTCGCTGAGCAATTCCACTGCGGATTGTAGTCAGGTCCCAAATGGTACAACTCAGAGAGGCGCTTATCAGGCTGGAGGCATTTGTCAAAGTTCATTTGCATCACGCCAATCACCTCGTTCACCTCCCTCTGCATGGCTTCCAGCCTTTGCTGAGCAGCTACTTGACTTGGAGTTTGTGGCTGGAGAGGCATTATCCCGGTGGAAGGCTTCTCTGATACAATTTCTGGAGGTCTGCTGCTTGTCATAGGGTGTAAGGAGCTAAGGAGCCATTGCTGATCTGCGGAAATTGAGGGAGGTCCTCGACGAAAATTACTAGAGCCAGATATTCTTCGCGGTGTACTAGCAACCCCTTCTTGAGCTTCTTCTGGAACAAAAACTGATTTCAAGTCTTCGATCGCTGACATTGTCGAAGGGAGCTTTAAGACGAAATTCCACAAGTTGAGGACGAAGATTCATGCAACTTCAAATGCCCATTTAAATGCTCTTTGAGTAAAGTCGATTCACTTTAGACTGAATTGGTCATGAATATGAAAGCGTTGATTTTTAACATCATAAAATGTTCTTTCTTCAAAGGGATTCTCTCACAACCGTACGATGACAACTCACTTTTATTTGTACCTCAAAATATTTAAAACCACAGCAATAATGCATCTAATCTAACATTATTATCAATAATTAAAAGTATACATAACAAAGTCCGGCAAAAGCACCCGCCTGGACACAAGCCACCAAAACAAACATCAACGTTTGCAGAGTATGCATCGGAGCGTCGTAGAACGTGTCGATCCCCTGTGGCACGGGACACATGTTTCTCTCGACGCGCAGTTTGGAATCTATAACGCGCTGCATGCAAGTTGCCACAATGAACAAAATCCAAAATGTGAGTTCCGATAGACTCAACATAAACACGGAGGAAGAATTGAGGGAGTGCGGGACTAAATGGAGGGCGAACACTGGGAAACATGCAAAGCTGAAATTATGGACCTTGTCGAAGAAGAGTTTGTACAAACGAAAAGATTGTTGTTGTACAAGAATATAAAATATTTTCATACATCCCAAGTATTTGGCAAGGTATCCACACGCCACATGATAAAGTATGAGAGCAGACCGAATGCCGGAACTAATGGGTCGCACCCAGCCACTAAGAAATCCCATGTGGAACAAGACAACAGCAGCTCCTCCAACGATTTTATGGAGAGTATTGGAAGACAAACAACGTTCCGTGTCCGCCTTGTCATCATAAACGTGACAAATCGGTTCCAACTCTGGAAGGAAAATGTACATGAAGCAGGCCGCCCAGATTGCAGCAATGCCAACATACGTCCAGAAAAAGTGTTCCTAAAAAGACATTCGATAAAACATAGTTTCAATTAATCAAGAATAATTATTACTCTTATCACGGATAAATAAAAGATTTTAAAGTAAGGTTTAAAACCCAAAGCCACCATCCTATTCCAAAACAGCCAGTAGCCTTATTGATAATGGTCGCCTCTTTGAGGAAGCGAGCACAGTAGATCAAGCAGTTGGAGGCGACGGTGAACGCGAAAATGAAGATGGCTCCATGGATCTTGAGAGCGACTTGACCCCACTTCCAGCCAATGTCGGAGAGACGAAAGTCCAAGTTATCTTGATCTACGCAGATCTTCCTCTTGGAAGGGTCCCTCCCACCTGAGCTATTCTTCCCGTAGGCTCCTTCCCGCTCTTCGCACTCCTCCAATCTGGTAGGTCCTGGTGGGCGGGGTTTCTTCACGTACGGCTTCCTTGTCACAGGCGCTTCCTCCTCGTCGATCTCCTCCACTTCAACTACGACAATGGGTGGGTGTGGCCATGTTAATTCACCGATTCGTTCCCTTTTTAAAATAAAACAAATCACAGATGTTTGAATTGAATTTTAAAGAGTAAGATAACCATTAGGCAAAAGTCAACTTTACTCCCAAGCGCCACAATCAAAGCAAAAAGTTTCAGTTCCTCCGTCTGGATTGTTCTTGCTGGAATACTTATCACGAATTCCTTTCCACTGGGAAACCGTTGTCGGTGGATTTACGTCTTTGGATGTACAAGTCACAGGACCTGGGGGACCTTCACACACAATAAACATATCATTGAGGTTGATCCGAAGTACGTATATATTCCAAAGGAAGAATACGTTGTAAAGATTTGTAAGTGCGCTTTACTTACAGATGATTCCAGGTCCTAGGAATTGAGCAGTTGCTTCAGTCCCTTCAACAGTACACTTGTCAAATTGCATATTATAGCGTACTTTCGCCTTCTGATTCTTCTGGGCAATCCAGTTAGTTGTGATTGGGGTGTGGTCCGGAAGATGACATTGGATTTGATCCGGTGTCCAGCCGTAGTACATTGGGAAAGGGGCACCGACACCCTCGATGTTCACGTGATACAAGGACGTGTAAAATGTTTCGTAGCGCAGCGGTTGGAATGTGCGTACCGCTATAATCCTAATAAAACATTAAACACATTAAGACATGCTTTAAAAGTATGAAAAAGTATAAATAAGCTGTTATTTAAGAAAATGTTTACGAACAGAAACTGCGCAAAGGTCACGTCATAACAGGGGTAGTCCACATAGCGGAAATTGAAATGCGCTTCCTTCACCTTTGTTGGAGAATTCTTTCCTCCAAGTGTGAAGACTAATGGATGCTGCAATTGCAAGAATCAGTATATCGCATCGTCATTAAAACAAAGTTTTGAACCATTTTAATTTTTTAAAGAAGTAATTGATTAACATGAACACACGAACCAAATATGAAGCGGCAGGTCGGAATTTACATGGAACGATATCCATGTTCTCTTTAGATTTACTCGTAGGATATGCGCAATCTGAAAGTATTGAGGTTTAGTTAAATGTAATACATTCATCATCAAATGTCATCATTCAATAATCCATAAAGCTTATGCAAATCGCTCATCTTTTACCTCCGCAGTCAAAATCGATAACAAATTCACCAACGGGAACGCCCAGTGGAGCCGCAATTGCTTGCACATACAAACCTTCCATCCCGTCGCTGGTATTTGCAGCAACGATCGACATGTGGAAGTAGTTCTGGAATACTTTGTAGGGATGTTGGTCACGGATTGGGGCAATACTGATGCGGCTCAGGGTGACCTGTATACAGTTCAAAAGCATTTTGCCATTATAATTTAATGCGCAAGTTCGTTGAAAAAGTAGATGTTTTTGTGTGTGTGTACATTTTGAATGAAACCCGTTGGACTTCGATAGGTGTCGGGTGAGACAGGGACGAACTGTTTTGGATTCGCATTGTGGTAGTCAAAGATTGGCTTGAAGTTCTTCACTTCCACCAAGTCTTCGTCGACACAAAATGGAGCTTGACGGACGACAGTAAATGTTCCAGCAGATGTCACCGAATCAAATTGATGGAGGAGCAAGGTTAGGACGACGACTTGGATCGAGGGCTTCATCTTGAAGCGTCAAATGTGCATTTTCTGAACCGCTGTTTTGAAAAATTCATGAAGGTTAGAGAAACGACGTTCTTTTGGTTGGAGAAACGCTGACATGTGCAATAAAATTTCATTTTCATCGTTTCAGGAGACAATAAAATTGGTTCATTTGTCATGAGAACTCTTCACTTCTCATCCTTCAATTTGGCTGGGGCATGCCAAGACGATGACGATAAGCTTCTAAAATATAATGAGTCACAATTTTACCAACCGATACATATTTTTACATTATCAAAAGCGTCATATCAACTTTCAATAAGTCAGCAGCATGGGCACAAGCCACACTACTGATCTCTGTTTGTGGTCTCCTTCGATGAAAGTGGTGTTTGCCACCGTCATTGTCGGGTTCGGCTTCATTTTCACTCCAAGTGAAGGTGAGTACTCATCCTACGAGAAAATATGCATGGGTTTTAGTTTTATGAAATATTTTCTTTCTTGAATCACATTTGAAATTTAATTTCTCCAGCGATCAATTGCTACCAATGTCAATCCGACTCAGACTCGTCTTGCACGGATAAAGCAGCCTCGCACCCTGCCGTTCCAGCAAATAATTGTTCAAATCCTAATGAGCTCGTGGAAAAATGGATTGCATCACAAGGCTTGGACAAATACGGGATTGGGAAGATTAATTTGGAGGATGCACTCAACTTGGCTAAGGAGACGGCAGAAGAGCAAGGGGACATCAAAAGTATTTAGATTTTTCTCCAGAAAAAAAATCCCTTGTTTTGAAATGTTTTTTTAACTTCTGATTTTAATCCAGATCTCTCATTTTTTCAGACGTGACAGCATGTGCCTTCTTCTACGCTACCACGGAAAATACAGTAACATCGGGTGTGGATGCGGCAGCTGCGAAAGCACGGGAAGCTTTCGGGGACAAGAACGCGAAAGACTCGTTGACAGTGCAGAGATGGGTCTTGAGAGACTGTGTCACCCTCAAGTTCCGCAAGGACCTTGTCGAGAG